>QRFB01000792.1:16267-80209 GCA_008931105.1 Oenanthe javanica
AACCAGACCATTGCATCAAGTGTCAGGACATTGATAGCAAGTTTATGTCAGTAGTAGAGATCCATGTTCAAGAGCTTGTTGAAGAATATAGAAGACGAAGAAATCACAAGTTCAAGATGTTGCATTGAAGTTTCAAGTTATAGCCCAGAATTTCTCTAAATACTTACTAGGGAACCTATGTAGAAATTCCTATCTAGAAATTCTAGATAAGTTTCTACTTAGATCCAAGTAGAAATTCTGGAGGTGGAAATATTCTCTAAGTACACAAGGAAGGAAGCTATCTCGAATTTCCTATGTAGAAATTCCTATGTAGAAGTTCTACTTAAATTTCGAGATAGAACCTAAGTAGAAATTCATATGTAGAAGTTTTACTTAAATTTTGAGATAGAGCGTAAGTAGAAATTTTTATGTAGAAGTTCTATATAGATGACAGTTTCAACATGACACATGGCATCATTTGATTGGCCGATTTTCAAGATTTCAAGGCAAGATAAGATTTACGTGGACAACATTGGGCCACTCATATCTTATCTTTTAAAGACTACAAGTCATAGATTACAAGTAGTATAAATAGAAGTACTTGTGTAACTTTTTAAAGAGAGCAATATTAAGAGAAACACTTGTAAAAGAGAGAGAAAGTATTCACAGAGCTTAGTATCATTTACTACCCTCTTTACTTCTGTTGTACTAGTGTAATGAATGTTATAGCAACCCTTTCATGTTATATATAAGACATATATTTCTTGAATCATTGTATTCATTTATTACATAGTATTTTTTACTTCCTAAAGCTAAAAAGTTGTATTCACCCCCCTCTATAACACATTGGGACCTAACAGTACTCTTTACATTGTTTTATATCCGTATATGAGCCTTTCACTCACTATCAGTCTATGTTTCTTTGTTTCCCCGACGGGTAATCATAATTAGGTGAGCTACCTTTTGGGAAGAGTGCGAGTTGCTGATTTTGAGGAGCATGTTTAATTCTTAGTTTTTATCCGTCAGAGTTAATAAATATGGATTTGGATTTGAATTTGGAGAATTTAGTTGCAACTTTATATTTATAAATTATAAGTTGTTGGATATTGAGGAGTTATAATGTTTTATTAGATTTTTTAAGAAACTTATTGAAGTCAATAAGTTCGGGATGTTAAATGCATACACAAAGCTTAATCCACATCATCTAAAGGAATATCCCCACAAACAAAGTGCCTGTCCACCCCTCCTGCTTGAATCATCTCCTTCTGCTCCCCAACCACTTCACCTCCATTCGCACACCATTGTTTCCATGTTCTAGACTCTTCCCACTTCAACTTGACCCATTACTACCTGAGCATTTTCCTACCCAAGACCCAACCCATCTACTTGATCTGCAAGTCCTAGAACAATGTTGTAATTAACTGGGTCTAGAGCCTCAGCTGGAATCATTATGTTCATGAAGTTTGGGTGATCAATTCCTAAACCCATGTCCCAATCTATTAGTTCTTACAAGGCACCAATCATCATTGCTATTATATACAACCGAATACATGGGTCCTTACCAAGACTTGCTAGGAATTTGGCAATATGGTTCCCCGCTAGAATCACATAGGAAAATATACATGACCATTTTCAGTCTTTGAGCAGGATGTCAATTTGAGACATCAAGTCAAAGACCGCTGCAAGTGCACCTAGATGAAAGTCCCTGATCAATCTGAAAGCTTCCAAATTATCTATTTCTAAAACCACTGAGTGATAACCATAAATCATAGCTCACTTGAGAGGTGCATATATAGCCCAGAGCTGACTGCCTAACGGAGAAAGAGAAGAAATTGTTCCCACTGTTAGGTGTCAAAAGATCCCATTAGAGTTTCGATATACGGCTCCGATACCTTTCTTGTTTTCATTTTCCGCCGATATTGGAGAATAAGTAAAATGTGTTTTGATTTTTAGTGTGCCTTGTTGAGGAGGAACCCAATGCAAAGCCATCAAGGGAAAGAACACTCAGAATTAAAACACGGATTGTATTTTAGTAGATGAGTGAACTGATGTTCCACTAGCAAGATTATATACTTGAGGAAATAATTACACCATAAATGTCATATTACCTCTAGCAATTGAGTGGTGAGTGCCATGTAGAGAGCAAAGTGACTTGCAAATCTTATATAATCTGAACCCATGATTACATATAATTAATATAATCCAAAGTCAATGTGTTCCATGGCATGCATTGGCTATTTATAACTCTAACAGAATTGAGATCAAAATTTACAGTGGCAGAACAGTCAAAGATATATTCAAGTCTGTCATTGATTACCCTCTAAAAACTCTTCAAATTGTTGCTGACCTTCTAAAGGATTCTATCCTGATTGAAGAGATAATTGCCAGGCAAGAATGCTTAAACGCCATAGCTGAGATCAACAAAAGAAACAAAGAAGAAAAAGATACTCTATATGAAGCTTACAAAAATAAAACTAGGTAGGCTTGATATCTTGTTAAATTTGCTCAAATGTCTTTTATCAAATTGGGGGAGATTGTTGGATGTAAACAAGCCTACCTACTTTAAATGTCATTACTTGTATTGTTGATGCAACAATGTTAGTACTTCTTGTATAGGATTGTGACTTAGATTGTTATTCTGTAAATTTATAGATAAAAGTCTTTCTATGTTGTAATTCCAATTGTAAATAATAGTCATACAAATAATATTCTAATAGAATATTCAAGTGAGATGGATCATGCATCAGGAAGAATATGGCCTCAATAAATAAGGAATTCAAGTTGAAAATTCTTTTAAGGAAAAAATATAATTGAGAAGTCAAACCATTCGAGAAGTCTGAAATATAACTGGTCGAGAAGTCTCAGTAGTGTAAATAGCAAAGCATAAATAAATCATTCGAGAATTCAAAAATCTACATTCAATCGAGAAATGAAGTATGTAGATAAGTCTTAATGTCAAAAAGTGAGGTATTCAATTATTCGAGAAGTCCAGAAAAAATCATATCGAGAAGTTAGTTGTTAAAGTGATTGAGGAGTCAAAAGATTTGGTCTGATCGAGAAGTCTAAAGTCTGAACTAATTAAGAAGTTTACAAACAAGTCTAATCGAGAAGTCTCAAATCAAGGCTGATCGAGAAATGTCAAATGTAACTAATCAATAAGTTTACATCATGACTTCTCGAGGAGTTAGAAGTCAAGAGTATTCGACTATGTCAAATAGGCTAATTTCAAGGAAGTGTGCAGAACCAACAGATGAATACCAGAAGCATTGTCATGATCATGATCAGTCAAACCTATGAATGATAATGACAAGTTTACAAGGAATCTTGAAGAAAGAACAAGACAAAGACAGAAGAAAGAATGCATAAGCTATAGACTGTCGAATCAAAGGAATTAACTAGAAATAGATTATATATAATGTAACGTTATTTTGTCTGTTTCTAGTTATAGAAATCTAGGTCTGTGGAGCATGTACAAATGAGACATGTTGTCTATTTAACAAATGTACAACTTCTCAGTCTAGTGTGTTGAATTGTATTGATTCATTCCTTATTTTCTCTCAAGAACAAGAAGCTGAAATTCATACTTGAATTTCGAACTTGTAGCAATTTCTTTCTAATAATATTTAGATTGAAAGTTAACTTATGTGTGTGTTCTAAGTTATCATTTCTGCACTTCTTATTAGAATTGTACACATTCAAGTTAAGCTAAAAGATATCAAAAAGATTCAAGTTAAACAATCATTCGAACAAATTCTAAAAGAATTCAACTTATACATTCACCCCTCTCTGTATAAGTTTCAAAAAGATATTTTGGTGTTCACCAAGTATTTACCCAATGCCCTTTAGCCCCACATCCATGAGAAACATCTTTTTCTTGTAGTGCCTTCTGCTTACTTGACACTTTATTTTGCCGCTTCTAGTGGCCAGATTTGTTGTAATGGTTTTTAAATTGTCCACGCCCACAATTTCGACCATAACATCATCCTCTTTTATGGCCCTTCCCACATTCATTTTTCAAGAATGACGTGTTATGTACTTCAGGTAACTGGTTAGAGCCTGTGAGACGTATCTGATGATTTTTCAGTAACAATTCATTATTTTCCAGCCACAAGAAGGAGATATAACAATTCATTATACTTTTGAAAATTGCGATCTCTATATTGTTGAGCCAAAATTATAGTGTTGGGGTGAAAGCTTGAGAGGATATTTTCTATCATCTCAGCATTACTAATTTTCTCACCAAATAAATTATTCTTGAATTGGTTTTAAATAATATAAAATTATACTCAGCAATAAATTTATAATCTTGTAACCTTAGGTTAATCCAATCATATCTGACACATGGTACATAGACAATTTTTTGGTAATCAAATATATCTTTAAGATTATTCTAAAGGGTGAGTGGATTTTTGATTGTTAAGTATTCAGATTTTAAATCTTCATGAATGTGATGTCTAGGAAAAATAATTTATTTTGCATTTTGTTCGACAATAGGGATTTTCCCTGATTCAACAGTGTTTTTAATCCGTTAGCACTAAGATGTAATTCTACATCGAGCATTCAAGAAAGATAATTATCACCAGAAATATCCAATGCAACAGACTCTAATTTTACAAGATTTGTCATTCTGATTTACAAAATAAATATTTAAAATAAGATATAACAATATGACACATAAATAAACGATTATATATATATATATATAAATTATAAGTAAGAATAATGAATGACATAATTTAAATTATAAAGGTACAACGGCATAGCTGGTTAAAAGCCTTATTAATATAATAATTGACGGCATGGTCATCCTTATAAGAATAATACTTGACAATATAGACATCTTTATAGTAATACTGACGGCATAACCATCTTTAAGATATTAGCAAGTTTATGAATAAATTTGTAAATAATAATAAGTAAAGTTAGATCACACCTTCCTTATTAACTTATTTGGCTAAAAGTCTCAGTCGGCAGAGTCTTGTGCTGATAATGTGTTGTGGATCTTGTATAATATCATTGAAATTTAAATAAGTTGTAAGAAAAGAACTATCTTATAATGTATATATAAGAGCATAAAAATGTAGAGATAAAGTTATATGTATTCTTTTTATTTCATTGTATTGATTTCATTAAATGAATGTATTATTTATTGGAGTTGATTTACAAGATTTCATGAGAAAACTATAAAATTCTTCCTTATTAAGTATTGCAAGTCTTTCTAAATAATTTTCACAAATCTTCATTACCAAGTTTTTAAATGCACCTAGAGGGTGATGAATAGGTTTAATAGATGACTATGTCTAATTTTATAAATTACCGAACCGTTATAGCTGACTGTAATGTAAGTAGTCTGTTGTGCTTTATAAAATGACTTACTGTTTTCAATCTGACACAATGTTATAGTAAGCTAGAATAAATGCAATGCAAAATTAACTAAGTGCAGAAATGTAAAGAAGGCACAAGACGTTTAATCATGCTTGTCCCCTATATCTAATGGTATACGTCCTGGGCCTTTACCAACTTGGTAAGAAAATATATTATTGATCAATAGATAAACTAATTACAAGATTAAAATATATCTCCCTTTTATCCTAGTCACTAAAATAGCATGCTATAATCCTGAGTAGCTTGAACAATTGAATTTAAGCACTCCACTAATCTCCCTTGCAACCTATTCCTCGAACCACCAGAATTCCTTGAGCTCCACTCCAGAATTCTCTTGTTCTTGAACTCCTTGTCTCGTAGATCAATGATTCTTCAAGCACTCTAGCTCACCTTATTCTAAACTAGAACCCCTTACTATTTTCAGTGACTCCAAATACACATTGTACAATACAATGTATGAAATAATGTTAACAACTCAAACTATATTCTAAGTATTAAGTAATTGATATACAATCAAGCTCAGTTTAGAGAAAAGTATATAAAACTTTTCAAGATGGCAGAGCGTTGTAGTATTGTCAACGTTCTTGAAAAACTTAGCCCAAGTTATTTATAAAAGTATATAACGGCTCTTTGAAATATAAATACAATAAAACGTTTAAAGAAAAAAATATCATAAAGCATAAACATAGGAGATAGATAAATTAAAACATTTAAAATAGTTCCTATAATTATGAGATAAAGATAAGTAGTTGATCTAGAAAAGAGTTTGAAAAACCATCAACTACTTACTAAAATATAGGAGAACATTTTTAATTAAAATATTGAGCATAATAATATATTAAAAATGTAATACTCAGTTGAATGTACATATATAAGAATCCTATAAATGATAGTGAACGTATCAGCACTAACATATAGAATTATGTTCTCTTTAGGTTTCTGTAGTAGCAGGATGTTTATCATAATAACAGGCTGTTATGCTGTAACTTATAATTCATGCAAAACTTGTTAGTACAAGCAAAGTAACATGCTAAAATAAGTAAAACAAGCATAATCAAAGTATATACATTCTAACAAGCATCTAACTTACTCAAATGTGTGATCATCAAAATCAGTAGGGTTACAATCTTCCTCTTTTTGATGATTACACAACATATTTTCAGGAGGTTAAAATTCTCCTCCTTAATCTAATATTTCCTACATAAAATGTTTAGTACATTATGACATAAAAAATATCTAGGTACTACTAATACATAACAACTAGCAAACAAGAAAATAATACCATGAATTGCCACATTTGGCACTAACATCCCAAATAAACAGCTTTAAAAAATTCAAATTTGGTTACCAACCAAAGTAGAAACATTATATCCATCACCAGATAAAATATTCAGTAAAATAAAATAAACATGTTCATCATTCTTTCATAAAAAACCCTCCTCATCCTAAAAACTCGTGAAAGTCTCCCTCTTTTAATCATAAAAAAAGTCCAAACTAGCATCCTTTTCTTTGTCCTCTACAACAACATCAACAGGAACTTCACCAGGAACCTCAACGGGAGAAATTGTCTTCACAACACTTACAGTAGGAGAAATAACAGTAGTAGAATCAGGCTGAGCTGAATTCTTACTAATAACTTGAGCTAGCATCTCCTTGATGGTCTTGAATTCCTTCTGTAGACCTTCCATGTCATACCTCAGCCGGCTGTAATCTTGCTTCATGCCCAACATAATAATAATTAGTTCATAATTGAAGTCCTTGTGAGAATTAAGATGACTGGAGTATGTTTCTGGTGGCTGAACAACTAGAGAAATATTAACCAAACTACCGTCCTCAAGCACTTCCAGACTTGATTGAGCTAGATTTACAACATAAAAACAATCTATGATTAGAACCTTGTCCCTATCATCTTGTTTAACACCAACAAACTTGAATATCTTGGTCAAAAACAAAACATAAGGCAATCCAACCTTCTTTTTAGTAACAAAATCAAACACGTTTTTCAAAATCAACCCAACAATATTAAATCTTTTTCAAGATAACACCAAAGAACAAATAGCATATCTTGACAAGACATAACAGATCTATTTTCAATTCTAGGACAAATATTAGATCTACAAATCTTAAAGATTAAATGAGCTAATGGATGAAGTACAACAACATTGGGCAAGATAGTATCCAAACAATCCTTATAACCCCTAACTAACTTATATTACTCCAACTCTGTTAAATCCTCATACTCAAGAACTCTTTTCTTAGTATGCGGGTTAAAATCACAATCAAACAATCCTTTAAACTTGACCATTCAATTCAAAATAGTTGAGTTCAAACTAATTTCTTGACCATGAACCTCACCAACATAATAATCATCATTCTCCAGACATAAATTTGTATAAAATTCTTGAACTAAAGCAAAATAGCATGCAGTGGGTAACTCAATAACAAGTAAAATCCCAATCATATCAAACAATGTAGTAATACCAATATTCTTAAAAAGTTCAACGGACAGAGGCTTACCAAAAATAATAGGGCGATGACCGATATTGAACTTCTGATAACGAAACTCGAGATATTTGAAAGCAAACCTTAAAACGATACGTGGCTTTTTTAATAGTGGAAATCTAGTCAAACCCTTTCCAAACACATTATCGTTAGCCGCCTCATCCATCAAATCGATTTCCTCGTCGGTATCAGCATCTACAAATATTGGTTACTCTACAACTTGTTTACCCTTTTTCCTTGATGCAGTAGACAGATTCTTTTGGTTCGGTGTGTTGGCCTTTAGGTTTCGTTTGGTAAAGTAGATAGTAGTATAGAGAGGTGTTTGGGGAAAGAGAAAAATGACCAATTAAATCCCGAACTGATATATATAACTTCACTGATACCCAAGAGTCTTATTTGAAATGAAATGTCCTTCTAGTAACCCTCTTGAAAAATTATCATGGGAAAAATTAAGGAGTTTTAAAATAAAACACTTCTACCCACCCCAAATAATTAAAATAAAATG
Organism: Oenanthe javanica; assembly: GCA_008931105.1. Lineage (NCBI taxonomy): Eukaryota > Viridiplantae > Streptophyta > Magnoliopsida > Apiales > Apiaceae > Oenanthe > Oenanthe javanica. Next base: position 24,639 of record QRFB01000792.1, read on the forward strand.
CAGTCACAAAATTCATATAATGCATATAATTCAAATTAAAATAAACTTGAATTCACATCACACAAAAAAAATAAAAAAATATGTTTACACATAAATTGACTGCATATAGACCAATTATATATGAAAAACAAGATAATGGGATAGATTTGAACACCTAACGAGAAATGACACTTGCATATATATATATATCTCAACAAATTTTAAATTTAAATAATGACCAAAATGCTGAATAAATAATTATAACTTATTGTAGTACCAAAAAGTAAAGACAGGAAGCTACATACCAGAATCAGCTTGCTATTTACATATTGCAGTTACCCAATTCTCTTTGAATGATAATGAATCTTTCTTCATGTAAGGGTTTTATGAAAATATCAGCCAATTGATATTCAGTAGGTACATATACCAAGTTTATCTTGCCTTTAGCTACATTGTTTCTTGATTAAGAAATGATGTCTTACATCAATATGCTTTGTACTTAGTAAAATACTGAATTTTTTGAGATGTTTGTTATGCTTGTGTTGTTGCAATAAATAAGAACATTTCTACATTTGATACCAAAATCCTTGAGTATTTGAATCATTCACAAAATTGGAGAGCAAAAACTACCAGTAACTAAATACCCCCTGAGTTGTAGACAAGGCCACATAATTTTTCTTTTTGCTTTGCCAACATATGAAGTTTTGGTCAAGAAAATTATAAACACCACTAATACTTTTTCTATCCATTTGTAAAATTACTTAGTGTGATCCTATCCTCCCCAATATATATACCCTGGTTCGAGATGAAATGACTGTTTAGCCGTAACAATCTTTTCTCTAAGATCTCTTGAAGAATTGAGCCCACAACAAAAATAGGCTTTTGAGATCACCATTAAATTTGAAGAAAAAGCCCCCATCATATTACGAGGCTCAACTACAAGACCATCCATATGCGCTGAGAATAATTAACACCCCTCTACATATATCCTGGAACTCAATCAGAGTCACAGTCCGATCCTTGGCTAACCATAATCACAAAATGAAAATTATATATATATATATATATATATATATATATATATATATATATATAGTATTTAAATGTATGATTTAAGAAGAAGAGGTATAGAGTTGGATAAGTATTTAGATCTAAGAGCGGCCGGTAAGGAAATAAATAGGATCAAGGAAGCAAGAGAAAAAAATTTAGAGAAAGAAATATATTATATATTTTTATTATCCAGTTAAACTAGGAGACTCTCGAAGTTAATTTTAAGAATAAAATGATTTTAGTTTAAAAAAAAAAGAATAAAAATATTTTTAAAAAAATATATCCATAATAAATTAAATTTATTATATCACATTTAATTTAATTCATCCTAATTTTATATAAAATAAATTCTTTCCATACATTTTTAAACATTACTAATTCACTATTTATATTTTAGTTTTTACTTTTATTTTATTTTATAAGCACTGATTTTATTAATAAGTTTCCAGCTCCCAATAAGGAAAAGGAAACTGACGATACACAGAAGAGTTTAACTTACTTGCAGGTTAACTTACTTAGCCCTTTTTTTTTTTGACTAATTTGGCTTATAGCCTTACAGAAGAGGTTAACTTACTTACAGGTTAACTTACTAGCTTCTAATTTATCTCATCCAAATGAGGCACACCGGCAAATAGAAATCATTGTCCCCCACATATGTTGCCCTCTGCTGAACTCTAAATTTTATAACAAAATATTTAAGTGCATATATATCATTTAGGAGTATATATATCTTTCTTTTTCTTTTTAAAATAGCTGATGTTATCACTCCCCAATAATATTGTTATTGAAATATTTATTACACTAATTTATCAATTTTAAAAGAATTCACATTGCAATAAAATTTATATTATACAAAACATGATAACTATGTTAAATTGAAGTCTAGTTTTACAAAGATAAAATCAATATAATAATTTATTTAAAAATATATTTAATTTCAAAATGAAATAATAGCACAAATAATATTACTAAATTCATCAATAAAAATATAAGCTAACATTTGTAAATGGTATTTATGTCATGAATTATTATATATATTAAATCTTAAGAATTACTTGTTCCCTTGTATTGTGTTTGGTTGGGATGAACGATTTGGAAGTAATGGAATGTGATTTGAACAACAAATGAATTTTTAAAAATTTCATTTCTTCCCCATTCCATTTCTAGCTACCTAAACCAGAAATCAAATCCCCAAATTGAGATGAAATGTTTCGTCCTCACCCATATACATTTTCTTCCCAATTCTTATCAAATAAATTTTACACTCACACATTTTTAAAAAAAAAACTTTTATCTTACTTACATAAATTTCCTTTCTTTTCACTCATTCCATTTCATTCTCCCCAACCAAACACAACCTTATTGTTTTTAATGGAATTGAATATAAAAATAAAATTAGAAGGTTATATATCATACAATACACAAATATAAATTTATTAATCTTAAGTTTGAAATTTTTAACTATATATAAAAAATTATTCTTATTTTATTACAAAAATTAATTATATTCTTGTTTAACTTATTAATAAATTGATATTTTTGTAATAATTTATAAATTAACATAAAAGTTAGCAGAAGAAAGCAGATAAGTACTTTTTAGAACGGTTCATTTACTCAAAGTACAAATATCGAATTAATACTCACTTCATCTCAAAATAATTGTTTTGTTTTGATTTTTGTGAGNCATCTCAAAATAATTGTATTGTTTTGATTTTTGTGAGTTAAAGTGATCAAATTCTGACCTAATATTATACGCGATATATAATTAAAAGTTTTTTTTATAAAATATTCATTTAAAAGTATATTTAATTTACTTTAAAATGTATTTTTCAGATTTTGAAAATTTTAAAAAAAATATTTTTTATTTACCATTAAAGTTTAATCAATTTAATTGTTAAAATTTTTAAAAAAAATATTATTTTAAAAGGAAGGAGTAAGTTTAAGGGTAGGGTTGTCAAAAAATTCAAAATATCCAATGTTATTTCCTGGAACAATGTCAATATTTGTAGTATTTGTAGGGGGGTTGAATACAAATATTTCCCCTTTTAAATATCTTAAGAGTTTTCTTGAAAGTGTTTGAAAAGATTGTTAAAATATGAACAATTAAAAGTCAGATGAGGAGTTGAACAAATATAGGATGTTTAAAATTACTGATGGATTAATTTTTCCATCCGTTTGTATTTTTGCTCAAATGATCTAGGTTAATGAAACCTAGTTGCGATTAAAAGGTTTGATGCGATTACAAGGTTTGAGAAAAAACCAACTGTTCTTACAAGTGCTATTTTGCCAAATAGTAGTTTTTGAGATATTGTCTAACTTGTCTATTATCTCTAACAATGCTACCACATTTGTTTATATAACACAAGCGTGTTTACGCTTCCTAAAAAGAGTATAAAATAATTAATCTATTCTAGGATTATTTTTTATCTATCTTTCCTTTTGCTTTTTTCTATTTTGAGAAAGGTCTGCAGACTTGGAAAGACAGCTTCACTCTAAGTCTTCACAGTCAGTATAGACTGTCTTCCATAGGTATGCTTTATGTCTTGTCGTGCAGTCCTTATCAATTGCTAATTAGATGTTAAGCATATCAATTGATTCTTCCTTGTTTCTATCAACTGATATTTTTCTTCGATTGATCTTGATATCTATCGATTGATAATAGCTGTTGACTTATCGATTGATAGATGTTATCAATCGATATATCAATCGATGGTTCTTCATATTAGTTGATGGTTTTCAATCTTTGACTTGACTTTTTATCAATTGATCTTTTATCCGTTGATGCCTACATATCAATTGATCATCCTTCACTTGTACAATTTTTCTATCTTCAAATAATTACAATTTAACAGTCTAACTTATACATTAATTGATAACCAATATCAATTGACTCTAGTATCAATCGACTAAAGCCATATCATTTGAAATAGACCAATACTACCATCTATATTATCAGTTGATTAACATAAAAATGTCAACTGATAAATAGTTTCTTGATCAATCGATATTTATAATTTTCAAATCAATTTCTTAGTTACAATAAAATAAAATTTTATTATTATAAGGTTTAATGTTATCATCAAAGTTACATAGATTCTTAACAATCTCCACCTATTTATGTTTGCGACAAAAACAAACATAAATCTATTTGGTGATAAAAAAACCTATAATACAATTGCATTAATATAGAATCAAGAAATTAAATAACACTTAAAATTTAGAAGTACCATATTTATGAACTTTACAGGCTGCTTCAACTTTCCCAGGGTTCCACTCATTTCTTCATGTTCTTCCTCTTCTCAGCATTCTCCTTTAGTTGCCTTACGAATGAACCTCTCAATATCTGCTCATCCATGTCTGAGTTTCCAAGCTGCCTCATTAGATAAATAATTTCCTGATATGTGATTTTGTCAAGATATTTACAAATGTCAAAGTACTTTTTCTTTCCTTCAATATCTGTGACTCCCAAAGCTTCAAAGGAGGGTCTAGATCAGCTTCTGCAGGCAATCTCCTTAAATATGTGATTTGATGTTGTAACTCCCGAGGAACAATAATGTTTAACTTTTATTTCCTGTTGAGTAGAGGTGAAATTGTCTTAAATGTGTGGTAACCCTGCTTCATGATCAGCCTCATTGGATAAGTTGCCTTGTGTGCATCTTCATATTCTAAACTCATGCACTCCTCATGATTTGAAGTTCCTGGATGAGTTTTGCAAACTATCAACGCTTTTTCACTATTCTTTGCACTTCCTTCAATTCATATCCTTCAAGAGCAATTTCTTTTGAGTCTTCTTGTATTTCCTTTATTGAAGATTGTTCTTATTGGGTAGATTCTTGGGGCTTCACAGTCCTTTTCTTGGACATTTTATTTGCCTCTTTGGCTTTGAGGATTGGTTTTTAATTGCATCCATTTGATTCCACTCAAGATGCATTTGCATTGCCATTTCTACATCCTCATTTTCACTCCTAGCAGCGTCTACACTTCTTGAAGAAATGGCTCCTTGTAACAAATTTTCTCCTGAAAACCTTTCTTTTTTTCTTCTCCTCATCAATCATAATGGCTTTTCCCCTTTTCTTTTATGCTAATTGAGGAAGTTTATCTGCATGAACATTTACTTCAGTTGCAGCTGCTGTTGCATTCTCATTCACAGCCTTGGTCCATGCAATGAAATCATCCAAGCTTTTTGTTTAAGTAGCCTTTGTCACCCTCTCAGTATTTTTCTTCAATTGCTCAAACCTTTTCCTTTCTCTTTCAATTAACTCCTTAGTTCCTTTTTCTCTAGAAATTCTTCTAGCTTCCAAGTCAGCATCAAATTAATGTGCATTGCTTCTTCTATGTTCCAAATCATCCTTTGAATAATTAGATGATTTGCTCCTGCTTCTTTCTGACTTCCTGTTGCTCCTACTAGCCCCTGCAAACCTGCTACTGCTACTAACCCCTGCCAACCTACTCCTACTGGCTCCAACTCCTCTTTCTCCATTCCCACCACTGCCATCCTTGTCCTTGTCCCTTTTATTTGTATTCTCCCCCTTTTTGTTATCATCACAAGAGGGAGGTGGTGACATCTTGTCAAGAAACTTCTGCAAAATTTGTGCATGAAAGGCCTGTCCCTTAATGATGTCATCCATTTTAGATTTAATAGAAGAGGCCCTCTTCTCCAAGTCATTGAAGCCTTTAACATCCTAGAGAAATTTCTGTTAAATATGATGGAGAGTGCCATGGGATAGTTTTTCATCCAACCTTCTCTCCAATACAGCCTTGGTAGAAGAAATAGAGTCCTTGATTGAAACTAATTCATGTCTAACTCTAGTGACTGTCATCTTCTAAACCTTTAATTGATCGCTCAAGCACTGAGCAATTCTTCTATGTGTATCATCAACAAAATCCACCTCCATCATAGACCTCCTATATTGATAGAGAAGTTGTTCCTCTTCATCTGTCAGGCTACCCTCAACTGTGCTCATCTAAGGTTCTTCATCACTGTCATTGTCAATATCACCTGGAGCTAGATGACATACATCCTCAATATTGATAATCCTCTCCTTCAAATTTTTTGTACTTTTTTCAGTGTGCTCCAACCCTAGAATTGATTCAGCATCCCTGTTGGTTGAAGTTTCCAATCCTTGATATCTTGGATCAGGGTGCACAAAGTTTCTTGAGTCCAACTCTTCTGCATAAACATCCTCATCTACATCAACAACTTTCTCCAAACCTTCAGCCTCTTTGTTAACTCCACTACTACCAGCCTCATTAATATTAGGGACTCCCCATATTTCCTGCTCTCCCCCTATCTCCTGCACACCTTCCCCTTCAGACATCAGTTCATTTTCGAGTTCCTGTGCATACTAAAGAATCCTGAAATCACTCTAACTCATCTCTCTATTTTTCTTCAGGATCTCATCCTAGTATCTCACCTCTCCCTCGCTCATACCTTGTGCACCTTCTAAGGTGGGCCCCTCAAGTGTTTCACTCTAATTCCTGGAAGAAATAGGAATGACCTCACTCACTTCCTCTCCTTTTGCCAGGCTGCAAGCCTGCCTCTCACTCAACTCACTCAGTCCTAAAAGAGTGTGAACAACATCAACTGATTGAGTATCAATTGATGTGAAAGTGTTAACAATTGAGGTGGTTGGCATATCCATCGATTGATGCATATCCATTGATTGATGTTGAGTATCGATCGATGGCTTATCAGTAGATGGCTGATTATCAATTGATGAGATTACATCAATTGATGAGGTTGGAAAAAGTAAAGTTGAAGTAATTTTAGTGCTTAGAGTTGAAAGAATGTTTGAAATAGTGTTTGAGATGGTGTCTTGAGAATCCTGTGAAGGAGACTCAAATAGAGTGTTGGCTTCTCCTTGAGTAATAAAGGAGGAGAATTTGAAATGCCTTATTATCTATCATTAAATTTTCTGAAGAATTTTATTGAGGATGAGAAAAAGAAATGGGAATAGAAAGAGAGTGGGGCTGCATCTCCACATTTATTGGAGATGCATCAAGCTGAGAATCAGAAGGCTCCACCACATTTTCCTATGGGTTTGTAGTGTGTGTTTCCCCATGTGCAAAGGTTACATTCTTCCTCCTTTTTTCATAGGATTTAGGAGTTTTGGCTTGAATGTCCTCCCCTTTGTTCAATGCCCTTGGCTCTGGGATTTTTTCAATATTGACACCCTATTGAGAGGATGCCAACAGAGATGTGGTAATTTCCTTGTTAACATCCACAGCCTTTTGGGGTGCTCATCCTTACTCACCTTATTCTTCTGGTTTCTTTGATTTTCCCTAGTTCCCTCACCAATAACCCCTCTAACTAAACTATCATCACTTGGAATTTTTCTTTTTCTTGGTTTTTCAACAACAAGTTTTTGAGAACCTGTTGAGGTTGTATTTTTAGATTTGGGTTTAGAAGTAGGTTGTGTAGCTTGGATAGGAGAGTTGGGGTCATTGTTAACACCCTCTATAGGCACAGAAGGCAAAAAAACTTGAGATTAAGAAGAAGACAGGTTAGAGATAAATACCTGAATAAAAGGTGGATAGATCAATTCCACATCACTGTGAAGATTGATCCTAACCAAATCTTTGAAGACCTTTTTGTTTTCGACCCAAAAGTTAAGTGTCTCAGTCTCACTTGTTATTTCTATGTCTTTCACAAAATGGTTAATAAATAGCATAGTAAATATGATTAGACCTATTAGTTTTATCACCCAATTTTGCTGCAATCTCTTTAATTACTATTGATGACAAATTATAGTACTTATCAAACAGAATGCTATAAGCTATTTCCTGCATACTAGTTATTATAGCATCAAAATTACTAATCTTATCACTAAAGCATTTTATGACATCAAAGAAGTACGACCATTCTTTCTTAAGATGTTTTCTAACAACATGTCCTAGGCTTATTTTTGGTTCAACATAATTAACAAATTTTAGCATGTTTCTAATGTCCTCATCTGTTGGTGCATTATTAGTATTATTAGCAGGTAAATTTAAGCATTCATCAATAGAAATAATAGTTAGAGTATACTTATCTCCTTTACACATGAAAGAGATGGAATAGTAGTCCTCGGCAGCCTCTGCAGTGGCCTAGAATTCCTCCACCATTTTGCAAACTATCTTTGGTGCTTCACTGAGTGCAATCTTCACTTTGTTACTCTCCAAGAATCGCATCATAGGATTAAAACCTTATGGTGCTTCCTCGACAACAGTACATGCCACAAAATTGTTAAGTTCGTAGTATCACCCACTTTGAGAGACCTTCTTGGATGATGAATCAACCATTACTTTGAGATAGGAGATAAGAAATTATACTTGAAAGTCTTAGAAATTGAGAGCACAGAGTCAAGGATTGAGTTCGCAAAGAAAGAGAGAGAGAGAGATAGAAAATTAGTTAGTAAATAAAAATTACAAGTGAGAGTTAAAATAAATTTTAATCTCACTATTTATATTTACTGAATTTTTAATCACTTTCTTGCTCAAAATAGAACTCAATTGACTGTTGAAATAAAAGGTAAATGAAAGAATTACCTATTATGGCAATCGACTGTTATACACACAAGGCTGTATGTATTCATTAATTGATAAAATAAGTATTCAACGGCAAGATTTTGTACAAATCGATTGATGACATGGACCCTAAAAATTCCAGTTCATCGATTGATAATTAACTTATCCTTCAACATGTACTACTATCCATCGATAAATAAATATATCATCAATTGATATATTTATCTGTCGATAGCTTCAAAAATATCAATTGAAATGTAAAATGTTTATCAATTGATTATGGAAAAATCAATATATTAACATATTCCATGGCTACAATTCTAAAATAAATAACTTGTCAGACATTTAAAAGATTAAATATAGTTAAGCATACCTAAACCATAGACCAATCTATTGAAAGTAGATTCATCTAATGATTTGTAAAAATATCTACAAGTTGTCTTTCACTAGGGATAAAATGTAATTCAACAGTACCATTCATTATATGTTCCCTAATGAAGTGGTACCTTATATCAATGTGCTTGATTCTTTAGTGTTGAACTGGATTTTCAGTAATGGCAATTGCACTTGTGTTGCCACATAACATTGGATTTTTGCTCAAGTTAAATCCATAATCGAACAATTGATTCCTCATCCATAACACTTGTGCACAACAGCTTCCAGCAGCAATGTATTTAGCCTCTACTATGGATGTAGATACTGAATTTTGATTTTTGCTAAACTATGAGATAAGCTTGTTTCTTAGAAATTGGCAAGTGCCTGTTGTACTTTTCCTGTCAATTTTGCAACCTACATAGTCTGCATCTGAGTAACCAATTAGATCAAATTCAGAATCTCTAGGATACCAAATCCTTTGAGATACATGAATATTTTTTTATTGCAATCAAATGAGACTTTCTAGGATCAGCTTGAAGCCTAGCACAAAGACATGTAGTAAACATTATATCTGGCCTACTTGCAGATAAATATAGTAATGAGCCAACCATGCCTCTATAACTTGAAATGTGCACTTTAACTTCCTTAGTATTCAATTCAAGTTTAGTTGCAGTGGCCATGAGAGTTTTTGTAGAAGAACATTCATTTAAATCAAATTTTCTTAATAAATTAGGAATATATTTAGTTTGATTTATGAAAATACCATCTTTAACTTGTTTGACTTGCAAAACAAGAAAATATGTAAGTTCTCTCATCATGCTCATTTCATATTTACTTTGAATCAACTTAGTAAACCTTTGACAAAGTTTTTCATTAGTTGAGCCAAAAATAATATCATCTACATAGATTTGAACAAGAATCATAGAACCACTGGCATTTCTATGAAAGAGAGTTTTATTAACAGTATCTCTTGTAAAGTGATTCTCAATCAAGAATTTAGACAGTGTGTCATCCCAGGTTCTAGGTGCTTGTTTCAAACCATACAGTGCTTTGAGAAGATAGTACACAAATCCAAGTTCTATAGTCATTTTTGCATGTGTATGCTGTAGATTAATAATTCTGTCATAATATCAATATCATAAAAATAATTATCTTACCCATATCATAAATAGTAAGCACTAGTTCAATTATATTACCTAGTAGTTGTATTATAGATCACCGTAGCTATCCCCTTCCTGACTCCTTGTTCCTTCCTGGAATATGGTCTGGCTTCTGGTATGCCACAGAATGTCCTCCAAAATACTATACTTAGTAATACTCTTGAACTAACAAATACTAGTTATGATNATAGATTTTTTGGGCTGAACTTTTGAAGATTCTTTGTGTCAAGGGTTTTCTATGTTTGTTTCTGAAATTTATTATGTGGCTCAGAGCTTCTGAAGATATTTTGCGTCAAGGGTTTTCTGTGTTTGTTTCTGAAATTTGTTGGATCTTTCTGATTCAAGCGAATTGGAATCTTAAATGGTATTTTAGGTAATCCAGTTATTATGCAAATGAAAGTAACCAGTCCTTTTCTAATTTTTCTACCTAATATTGGGAAGGTAGATAAAGAAGGAAGTATTCATCAAATTAGGTAAAGAGAAGTAAGTTAGTTGCAGTAGGATTCTCTGCTGATGGTGTTATGAATGGATTCAATTGCTCAGGTGGAATGTTCCCATCTTACTTGTATAATCTGATTGGCTTATTTGTCTTGTCTTTTTAATTAATTGTTATTCTGGGACAAGGTTAATAAGATATTGATTCATATTACTGATTTTTTTGGTCAAGATCAGACTTGTTGACTGGGAGTGTGCATCTGCTCATCATCTGCACTTGATTACTGCTTGTACCTGAACAAAATCACTAGCCGAAGCATTCAGATATACACATACCTGTGGAGCAAAGCATCTTGTGAAATGGATAAATTTGTTTCTTCTGTTTATATAGTGTAGATAGTTGGCTGAGATGTATAAGCTGATTTGGAGTCATAGAAGAGAGTCTTAATTCTGCTCAAATTTGTTGAAAGTTTAGTTTAATTATGTGTTGATTCCTAAGTTTAATCCTTTAAATATAAATTATACATTCCCTTGCAGTTTTTGCATCATTCTCAAATTCACGAAATAGGAAATGCTTGCTATGCTACCTCGTTCAGTTCTAGAAAGAGAATTGGAACAATGATTGATAGATTGGGGTCCCAAATAAGTGTATGCATGTATTACTGAGGTCATAAGTGTCTATGTTGAATGTCTGTTCTTATATGGTAGGTATTACTATTAGTAAGCTGCACAGAACAGTAGTTGGTGGAAGATTATTATATAATCCTATTTTTCTTTATTTGTTTGATCCATTTTTAGAGTTTTGAGCTAATGAGCTACGAGATTTGTCATTGTTTGTGACCCCTGTAAGATATGATTTTTATACTTCGCTTTTGGATTTTAGCTTAAATCTCTTTACTAGATGTTGATGCTGTGGAAATGGAGTCCTGCTAGATATTTTTAGTTATACTACGTTGGTGCAAACTGTAAAGATGCCTTTTTTTATTTAGTATCTTCAGATAGTTTTTAGTACGTTAAGTATACCAAGTATGCGAGTGGAAATTAGAAAGTGGGAAGGGTCTGGCCACTAGTCTATCAATAAATCTTCGTATGTATGTTTTTCGTTTATATGTTTTTCAAATGTCATATTTTGCAGTGACGGGTTCTTGGTTGATTTTAGCTCTTCATCTAGGCAGTGATTCCACCTGATTCCACCCTACATACATTTTTCGTTTGTATGCTTTTCAAATTTCATATTTTTGCAGTGATGATTTCTTGGTTGAGTTTAGCTCTTCATTTATGCGGTGATGACTTCTTGGTTGAGTTTAGCTCTTCATTTAGGCAGTGATTCCACCCCGATTCTACCCTACATACAATAAATCTGAATGCTTAAGCCCAAAGTTTTGAACCGAATTAAAGAAATCTAGCCAATGTACGTTGTTCTACTTACATTATTTCCCTTCTTTTTTTCCATTCCATTCTTCTCAACCAAATACGACATTGAAAAGGTAATCTCTTAGCGGTTTGAGAACGCTAATTTTTTTAATTAGTAATTTTGAGTTCTAATAATGAAAATACGGACGTTTCTTAAAAAATAACCAAAATTCGAACTAGTCTTCATACGTCACTATCGCATTACCAAGATGTAGTAGTCACACCTTACTTTTATTATAGTACATAAAATAATCGAACAAATGATCGAGCCTTGTGCATTTTGTTGGCAAACTCAGTTGTATTTAGTGGTAATGTTTGATTACTTACACGTCTCCTTACCCTGCCCTACCTCGTCTCTGTGTCAAATTGTGGGGTTTCTTTCCATTTCTACCTCTAGTAGCATATCTATAAACGGTGTTCAACCAAAGTTTCGTATTTAAGAAAAAAAGAAAATTAAAAAAAATATTTTAAATATATATAATCAAATAATTCAATTAGTATAAGATTTTTCTAGAAAGCGTCCAAATGTAAATTTATACGAATTCGACTCTTAACTCACATAAACGAATAATTGCATGCTAATACCGAGCTAAGTTGGAATTGTTTACGTTCCCGTGATATTATTGTTTGTCAAGTTGTGAGGACTTTCTAACACTCTACATTATGATTGGCCCTCGTTAATTTAAACTTTAATCATAGATTTTTTATCATCTGCAATATTTTATTAATATGAACTAAAGGATCGAATGTCATCATAGTGCTATACTGTTTTATGAGTAAATAATTTGTTATTCAACGGTTCTCGTGTGCTAACAAGTTTTCAACAATATATATATGGCAAATGGTACTTATAGAAACAGATTTTCGGTCCACAGAAAAATTATTACTAATTATTTAAAATAAGAAGTAAAAATATTCTGATAACAAACTTTCTTTCTCAAAAAGTATAAATTTGTATCAAATTAGAATTAGTAACTAATTCTAGTATATAAGTATCGAAAAAAATTTATATAAGTGAAAAATCTCAAACTTAATCACAAGACATATTGTGTTTAATTTTAGCAGAAAAATAAATATATTAAATTTTAACCATAATTGAGTTCCCTATTTTCACAATAGATTAATATAATAAATTCACTTTGCGTACACTTGCCATGACTGGTCTATATATATAGGATCCTGCTCAAATAGAAAATAATTTAGAATAGAAAATAGAAAATAAGATCTACACCACATATTCAATCTAATCTAATGGCAAGGGGGAGCATCCACACACAAATCAAATACACCCTCATACACTCAATCCCACATAATCCCTCCGTTTTTAATTTGATTTTTCCCGTTAATTAGTGAAGTTTTTTTCAAATCTAACTTCACCACATTTTTCTCCATCTCCCAACAATCAGTTTGCATACCATATGTGATATATTCCGGTGACTTTTATTTTTTCGACGATTTCCATTATTTTTTGTGAACCCAGGATATATAATTTAGTGATTTCTGTAATACAAATTAGTGATTTCTATAATACAAATTAGTGGTTTCTGTAATATAATTTAGTGATTGAAGTTTGAATCTGATAAGTGACGAATTTATTTTAATTATAAATTATATTTGCCGAAATATAGCACATATGGTATGAAAACTGATCGTTGGGAGATGAAAAAAAATGTGGTGAAGTTAGATTTGAAAAAAACTTTGCCAATTGACGGGAAAAATCAAATTAAAAACGGAGGAGAATAGATGAGATTGTGTGTATGAGGGTGTATATAATTTGTGTGTGGGTGCGGCAGGTATAATGATAAGGTTTTCTATTTCTCATTTAAGCTATTTTCTATTTGAGCAGGACTCTATATATATATATATAGGGGAATGCTCAAAAGAAAACTAATATTTTGGAGAAAATTAAGGTACTTTTATCAACCGTTGATTTCTAATTGATCTGATGGTTCATATTAAATTAGACTATTAAATTAGAATATTAGTTTCCTTTTGAGTTATTTGACATTTATTTACATATATTTGGAAACTATTATAATTTTGTTAATTATATAATGAACGGTGTAGATGATGGTCTCTAAATTTCCTATCTAAAAAGTTTTCTCTACATCCCTACTATATATATATATATATGTTTGTGTGTATTTTATATTTGTTTAAAAATGATATGATATGAAATGTGAAAGCCATTATCAAGCTGGCAAGTTGTAATTAAAATGTGTAAGATATTTTCTGCAGCTAATCTGGTGTTGGAAGTTGTTTGATTAATACTTTTCAAACTCCTGAGATGCATAATCAATATTATTGACTATTGTTTCAACTTTTTTAGACACCGGATGTCCAAATAATAAATCCTTAACTACGATTAATTATTTTAAATTATATTAAGCGTATAGTTTTTTTTGTGCTAATTTATATTAAGCGTATAGTTGCTCAACCTTACAGTTGTCTAATGGGGTTGGAATGATAAGTTATATATTTTCTGAATACACTCGCCAACTTTTGTATTATGTATTTAGAATAATACTTTGATGATGCACTTTGATGTGATTAGTTGAGGTTATAGTAAAATTATTAAGATCAGCAAAGTTAAAATAGATCAATATCATCTTTTTGTGCAACGAAGGTTGGCCCCTCTTCTTCTATAATCTATATATTTTTATAGAATTTTATTATAGTTTGACAAATTTATTTAACGATCTTTATTTCAATTCGATAATAATTCAAATTAATTCAACATTAATCTGAATTGAATTTTCGAATTCAAATAAATCAATTCGAAATAGAATTGATCTAATTCGATTTTAATTTAATTTTGACCCCAACTGAAATCGTCCCGATTTGAATTGAAACTGATTCAATTTATGTAAAACCGAAATGAGATCCGAACCGAATCAAATCTGATTCGATCCGGACTATAAAATAACTGAAAACTAATACGTTTCAAAATTGATTCGATCCAAAACCAAAACATTTATCCGAATTGCCAAGTCTAATTAATTCTATTATTGTCAGTTTTTGATCTTGACCAAGCCCAGAGTGATTTATTTTTCGAATCCTTCTAAAAATCTTATATTAATGGAGTTATTTAATTTTGACAGCTTATTTTTAAAATAAATCTTTTCTATCGTATGTGATTTGAGTCGGAACACTATCAATTTAAAAGTACATATGTGAAGCAACTACATTACACAATTCACAGTAAATTTTCTTACCAAGAAGGCATGCTCTTATAAAGATTCTAGATTGTAAGATTCAGAGGCAGGAAGACAATCAAGCATAATTTTCTCATTATGAAATAAATTAATTATATTGATAAAAAAAACATTTACATGTTAAACTGGTCCTGAGAGCCCCTCTCCTTTGGGATCTCCTCTTGAAGATTCACTATATGCTGCCCGAATGAAAAAAAATAGATTCATGGAAACCTATATTTTGAGGTTAAAAACATGAGTGAGAACTGAATCCTGTGAACTTTTCATCACAGCCGTATCTGTTTTCGGAAGACGACGAAGACCACTCATTCTTCAGTGCAGACAGCCAGAACTTCGGACTCCTGCTGTCCTTCAAATATGTCAGTACTTTAAAGTTTATGGCCGCTTCTCTATGGTGCAATGCGACTAAAACAAATTGTTGTTAATAAGACTGGCAGCAATAAAATGAATGTGTAGTTGTGTACTAATAATTTTGTAATTATTTATCTAATAGAAATTGCTGAACAGGACAACAAAGTAGACATAATCATTCAGGGCGTTCCGGTCCCTGAATTTGTCAAGAAGCCCTGTTTTAAGTTGACATATATATTGCTTAAACATAACACTACATGAAAACAGGCTATAACGAGTTAACGACTAACAAAATTGGCCGGTTAGAGCAGTAATCAGTCAGTTATGATGTAATCGACTGCATAGTGCATACCCTCGTTGGACAAGGCCATGTCCCTGGTAGTTTTAACTTTATTTTTCTCTGTGGAAACTATCAGAACATATACTAACAGACATGCAAAACAAGTATTCAATCAAGCTGATGGAAAAACGATGTAATGAATTAAACTGAATCAAACACAAAAGTATGATAACTTTGATACCCTTTATTACCTTGTACGCAACCTGTCATCTGATAAATGCTTTAATTTTGCACCTGGTGAAGAATCTGATAAATTAAATGTCCTATTCTTGGACCTGGTGTTTATCACTTTGCCAAGTCCATACAATATCCTTTAGAGAAGGTCTTAAATCTTGATTACAAAATTTATGATATTCTAAGGTGTCACCAGATGTTTTCTTCATCTCCACCAAGTGAAACGAAGGTGTTACTTCGAAAATTTCTGCATCAATAGCTAATTGTCCTTTTCGTCCTTGTTTGCACCCTTGTAATATCACCTTCCCATCTTGAGTTTTCTTCACATTAAAACTCTCTGTCATCGCAACTTCTTCAATCTTGGACATGACTATTGATTCTGGCTTTTGAGTAGTAAATCTATGAGCGTCGGCCATATTATTTTCAAACAGTCCAGACAAATCAAAACCACGTGAAAGTGAGTTGATTATGTCAAATGCATTTAATGCAGTAGGCTTCACTGAAGAACAAGTTGCTTTTCGATCAAGTTCACAAGTATCATCATCACTATTACCCTCCAAGTCTATCTCACCATTGTTATCTAGAACACTGCGTGGAGACTCGTTAGCATTTGGATCAAGACTATCTTCTAAATTTTTCTCTGGGATCTCTTTCTTGCTGTTTTCCTTTATAAACCAGCGGTTTTCTCGTAACTTGTCAATAGTCATTCTTGTAATCGGGTTTGGATCAAGGATTTTATGTAGAAGCCTTTTAACATTAGAAGGAAACCAACGGGGACATTTAAAGTCGGCTCGACTAATTTTTCTATACATTACTATGAGATTTGAATCATGAAATGGAAGATAACCAGTGAGAAGAACATATAATATAACACCACATGACCAAATATCTACCTTCTCTCCATCATAGCCCTTCTGAAGGAGAACCTCTGGTGCAACATAAGCCGGAGTTCCACATGTTGTGTGGAGAAGGCCGTCTTGCCTTTTGGATTCAAGCAATGCACTCAATCCAAAATCTGAAACTTTTAGGTTGCCGAATTCATCAAGAAGTAGGTTTTCAGGTTTTAAGTCACGGTGGTACACACCACGGCTATGACAATAATCAACGGCTGCTATCAATTGTTGAAAATATTTCCTGGCAAAGGCTTCTTTTAACCTACCTTTAGCAACCTTATTGAAGAGTTCTCCACCTTTGACATGCTCCAAGGCCAAATATATCTTTGTTTTTGTTGCCATGACTTCATGTAGCTGCACAACATTTGGGTGTTTAACAAGTCTCATAATGGATATTTCTCTTTTAATTTGATCTATTAATCCGGCCTTGAGGACTCTTTCTTTGTCAATGATCTTGAGAGCAATGCTATGGCCAGTTTTGAGATGTCGGGCATGATACACTTTTGCAAATGTACCTTGCCCTAGCATTTTTCCGAGCTCATATTTATGCATCAATATGGTTCCTTTCTTCTCCATTTTTTGTTTGCTCGATACAAATTAACAATGATGGAGAAGAAATTTATATACACTATGACTTTTTATCGCATTTTGATCAACGGTTTTTAGCCAAACTACTAGAGTAGTTTGGAAAATATTAGGTGGTATAGAGTGATATAAGGAGGGGTAAATGTAATCAAGATTGGTGGTGCATTCATCTTGAGACATATGGATGTAATATTTATTTTGAACTTCTGTAGATGTGTAATGTATATTCCAAAAGGCAAGAGGAACATGCATTGGTCTAATTTTACTAAATTTAGAAAATTAACAAGGGAGGATTTAGTTACAAAAACTTGGGGCTATGCTTAAATCAGAAGGTGTGCTTAAATAAAAAAAACTTGGCCAATGTGTACAAAAACTGAGAACAGATTCTCAGTTGTTTTTTTTTGGTTGCTAAATTGGGTTTCATAAATAAAGGATGCAAGCATCAAAGACATACGAAGTGGCTATACAAACTAGCCATGGAGAAACAATACAAAGGATTACACTAGCCTACAAAATCCTCGGATCTAAATCAAAGCAAGGACGTTGTACGTGAGGAGGCAAAGACGCCAAATTCCGCTCAAGCCAAGTCGAAGATGCTGCTTTGCAAGACACATTGCACAAGATCATATTAAACAATGCTTGAGTATCCAATAAATCCTTATCATGAGCTCTGTCATTTCTTTATCGCTACACATGATACACATAAAATTGAAGAACCAGCAACATAACAAGCTTACACGCCTGACGGCAAACAGATTTAGCAAACTCCAGCAAATGCAACCAGCTAGGGAAGGAGATGACCATGGTGGGAGCAAAAATGAAAAGAAGCTTGCTTAGAATATGAGCAGAAAACGGATAATGGATGAAAAGATGATCCAAGCATTTCTCCCTGGACACGCAAAGGTAGCATTGGACAGACCGAGTCAAACCAAATCTCCTCATCCTAACAGCACTAGCAAATGATTATGACTCCAGTGAATAAAAGTGTAAACTAATCATAATTTTTTAATCTACCATTTTTTCACTAACAAACAATTATCATTCAGATATATAAATTAATATCCATTCTCTAACAATTCTCAGGGGTAAATGAGAGTTGAACCCAAGATCTGAGATGACAAGAGATAAGCCCTTACCACTGGATTATCTCATCACGCTCGTATGAAATGTGAACGAGAGTCAAACCCAAAACCTGAGACGATAAGAGATAAGCCCTTACTACTAGATTGTCTCATCGCACTCATATGAATCCAGTTGAAACTTGAAATTTAGTAAACAAACAAATCTGATGACATATGTCTGGGAATTAAAAATGCACATCCCTGTTAAGTTTTACACAGTTTCCACCAGAATCCGATCAAAGTTGTGATAAGTTAGAAACGGATAAAAGCCTTGATAGACAAAGAACAGAAGAAGTTAATGGCATAGTATTTCATTCTCAACGGATACTTGATCGTGATAAACTGTTTGGATCCACATGAATGGTTTCCGTATGCAGCATGCTTATATGGCACTTCTTTATTTGCATTTGTTATATCCATTGCAGAATCATTGCGCGACTGTGACACGTGGTGGGGAACCATTTAGTACTAAGTAACTCTGCAATCTCTTTTTCAATATAAACTAACTAGAAAATTTCTAAATAAATGTTATATTTCATTCGATCACAGAAACTTTTTTTTATAATATTTGGTACCAAGTCACTTGACATGAGAAAATTTTCTGTTAATATACATTAACAGAAATTTTTTAAGATATTTTAACATTTTCTTTTTATAATATTTAGGGGACCGATACAAATTAATATATATTTTTTCAGGATTTTATATTAAAATTTCTATGTAACAGAGAAGTTGAAGTTGACAGGGGCCGGAGCTTCCTCCGTTCCCCTTAGTTCCGCCCCTGAGTAGGCTTTGAGTCGAGAATAAAGTAGTAGATTTCTCTTGACTTTTAAATTTCATAGAGACTCTAAAAAGGACCTTGGGAAGTTGGCTTAATTTCTCTTGTAGTATTCGATGGATCCTCCTTGTAGAATCGTCAAACCCAAACAATTAGTTCATCATAACCATCTTGTTTACAGGTGGAGGGGGAAACTATAACTGCATATACAATGCTCCTAACTTCCTACTTCCGAGGGTGCATTCTGCGACACTATCCATATGACACCTTTCTCATTCTTAGCAACCATCCAAAAAAAACTTATAACAAATATTAGGATATTATTATTAATATTTTATTATAAAAAATAAATTCAATTAAAATAAATAAAGCATAATTAAATAAAAATACTATTTTCGTGTTCAAATTCTTGTCATCGATGAGGTACAGAGTGGCCAGTGAGTGAGCTGATATAATTATCAGTTGCAAGAATACTCAATTATCTACAGCCTATCCGATTGCCAAATTAAAAGGGTTTTGACCCTTTCTGTCACAATTTTATATAAAAATACTCAAAATATCACATTTAAAAAAAATGGCCCCTTATATCACAAAGAAAGGCAAGTCTATATTACGTTTTCTAAAACGCAAAACTACTCTTCGTTACTAACACGTTCCTTCTTGAAACTAATAACGCATCATGACTATGCGTTCTTATAAAACGTAAAATTGGAATGCGTTGCTTTACTTCTTTATTGACGATAACCATTATAAAAATACTATATCACCATGTATGTGCTGATGTGTACATATAGTATGTTGATAAACATTAATATATATATGATAAGATTTAATTGATTAATAAGTCCGAATAAGTCTTAGTTTAGTTGGTTAATAATCCTCAGTCTTTAGGAAGTCTTTGTTATCTAAATTAGTTAGTGTTTGTTAACACGATTCACGATTAGAATGTGAGTGTTTATTTCGGCTTTCTTTTCTTGTAACTGCTATTTAATAGCTTCTGGTATTCATTTCAATAAACAAGTGATTCCATAATAGTTATTTGCAATCTAGTTTTATATCATCAGTTTGCATTTAACATTTGGTATCAGAGGTTCATTTTAAAAGATACATAGAGAGAGACTTGAGCGATACTGAGACAAAGGAGGTGAGAGAGAGAGGGGTTAAGAAGCAAACAGTAACTTTGCTCAGCCTTCAATAATGAAGTTTGATAAAGATTATGATCACTAAAGCATGGTCATGGAGAATTTACTTCAATCGAAGGAGTACTGGACGGTTATGGAATCTGGCTATTCACAACCTAATGAAAAAGAAGTGTTGACTGCTGAACAAAAAAAGAGATGAAGTTTAAGGACCTAAAAGCTAAGAATTACTTGTTTCAATCCCTTGATAAGTCAATTCTTAGGACAATCACGCAGAAAGAGACCTCTAAGCAACTTTGGGATTCCATGAAGATGAAGTGTCAAGGTAATTCACATGTTAAAAGGGCCCAACTTAACCGTCATCGAAGAAATTTTGAAATTCTGGCAATGAAGCAAGGTGAATCAATTGCTGATTACTTTGGTCGAGTGATAATAGTTGCAAATGACATGAGGAACTGTGGGGAAGATGTCACTAATGTCAAGATAATTGAAAAGATTCTGAGAACACTCACCAAAAAATGGAACTACATTGTTTGTTCCATAGAGGAATCGAAAGACATTAATACACTATCTGTTGACGCCTTACAGAGTTCGTTGCTGGTTCACGAACAAAAGTTTAGATGGGACGGGGAAGATGAACACGCGCTGAAGGTTTCATATGATGATGATGGACGTGGACGTGGGAGAACCACTTTCAGAGGAAGACGATGTAGGGGCAGAGGTCGCCACAATTATAATAAGGCAACTGTTGAATTCTACAAGTCTCATCAAATGGGACATTTCCGATATGAATGTCCAAGTTCGGGGAAACAATATCAACTGGGACATTTCCAATAAGTCATCTGGTCAAAGATGTGTTCTATGTGCCATAATTAAGAAATCATCTTCTAAGTGTTGGTCAGCTACAAGAAAAAGATTTCTCTATTTTAATGGGATATAACCTATTAGGGATTGTGGTGTAATCAACTAGTGTAGTTAGTTTAAGTTTAATAAGCTAAGCAAAACATACTATTATATAATCATTGATAGTATAATTAGTAGTCACTTGTAGACAGTACATTTGAAAATATTAGTTAGGTGAATACATTTGAAAGTTATTGTCTTTTTATAAAAGAATAAAAATGAGTCATGTAGTAGAAGTTCACTAAGTGTTCATGCATAACATGATTCAAAACTCAGACATCAACTTTTCAACTACTCAAGCCTATGACAGTACATTACAAGTGATAACACAATTGGAACAGATGACATCAACTATTCTATTGACAGTAAACTTGACGGAGAATGAAGATTTGAAAACAGCAAGTATTACTGACAACAACTATTCCATTGATAGTAAACTTGACGGAGTATGAAGAATTGAAGATAACAAGTTTTACTGAGAGTAACTTTGGCGGAGTAGTTGACAACAACATTGGTGGGGATAGTTGACAGCAGCTTTGGAAGATAGTATGTTTCATGGACTATCAAGCTTGACAGCAAAGTATGCGGACTCGAAGATACTGTCACTAGAGGGAAGCTACAAGTTGACAGTAAACCTTTAGTGAAGCTAACAGTATGTTTCAGGTAGAAGATTAGATAGTGAAAATACAAGGAATGATTTTTACATTACTATCTAGTCTATCAAGTCTACTACTGCAACTTGAGAGAATTCAAGCAAAAGGTAAAGCGTGCTTAAAAAGTCAAAGATTTCTGTATATCTTAGAGCTGTTTTATCTACAAATGGAATGAAGACAAATTTGAATGGAAAAAACAGAGTTTCTATTTCAAGCTTTGTTCTAGGAACAATGGAAAGTACACTTGTGGGATATGTGTTTTAGTATAAATACACATATCTCACAAGTACTTTTTCTTAGCAACTGAGCTAGAATTTTTTCAAGTGTAGAAACATTAACAAACTCATTTTTATTGTATCTATCGAAGATGGAATTATTTTCCAGACAGTTGTAGCGAATAAAAATTAATAAAATTAAATTTTGAAGTTTAAACACTCTATCATTTTATCTGCTTAGTTTGTTTCCATCATTAACTTGTTAATTATCATTCTTATTGTTGTTAGCGAGAATCCTTAATAATTAATCAAATTGCATTCAACCCCCCTTTTGCAATACTCATCTTAACTAACATAACCAGTGTCGCATATATTATCCAACAAAGGGTTTAATAATTCAAACTAACATGACAGCTAACCAGTTGTTCGTGTAATATCAACTGGGCATCCAATCAAGGAGGAAGGGAAGAAACTATGTCTACAAACAACCACTCAAGATATGGAACATCTTTGGCATCATAGATATGGTCACCTCAGCTACAAAAGTCTTAAGACGTTGCAAGATAAAGGAATGGTGAGTGGTTTAACATATCTAACCTGAAAAAATCCAAGATGAGTGCACAGAAAGTAAGCAGCATAAAAATACCCACCTTTGATAAAGAACATTACAATCTTTGAAAAAGAAAAATGATGTTATTCATAAAAATAACCAACCCACTTTATCCTAGTATTTTGGAAAATGGTCATTTTATCCCTCAATCATATATACCTGAAACCACAGTGGAAGGTGAGACAATACATGCCCACTGGGTTCTTAAAAAGGTTTCAGAGTATAATGATACAAAAAAAGAAAATTATCTTTGGATGATTGTTTACAGTTCATAATTATTGAAGCACTTGATAGTGTTATGTACAACAAAGTTGTCAACTGCACAAGTGCCAAACAAATATGGGAAACCATTGAGATACTGTGTGAAGGAACAAAAGAAGTAAAAGATAACCAAAGACAAATCCTGGTATCTCAGTATGAGGCTTTTATGGCCAAGTCAAATTAATGATGTCAGAAAGGGGGAGAAGGGTTCAGACAAATGCAATGAGGATGCTGCACAAAAATCTGACAAACCTGATGATGAAGATCAAAGGAGTCATAAGGATGGGAAACAAACTCTAAAACAACAAACTCTGATTGATCAAACTCTGTCAACCTCTCAAACTCTATCAACCTCTCAAACTCTGATGACAACAAACTCTCACAAATAGATAATCTCTGATACAAAGCAAACTCTAATGGAAGATGACATGGAACTAGCAAAAAGGCTTGAAGAAGAAGAGAAGCATGGGAAAATTGAAGAACAAAATTTAAAGGATGCAGAACTGGCAAGAAAACTCTTTGATGAAGAAAATCCAGGAATGGATCCAGTTGTTGTAGAAGCAGAATTGAAAAAATCTGGTACTGACAATACTCATGTCCAGAAAAAGAGAAAATATGTGAAGAAAGGTCCAATTCAAAGGAAGACATCTACTCGACAGAAAAAATATGAATCTAAGCCTGTCCAAACCAAACCAATTGAAACTCCAAAGACAGCTGTTCAATCAAAACCAACTCCTACAATCCAAACAAGATCAACTACAATTCAGAAGAAAGCCCCAGCAAAATCAAAAACCCCTCTCACTATGTTTGGACCAACTTTTCTTCCAAGTGGATCTAGATTTGATGATGATGAAGAAGAGCAACAACAATCTCTGATAAGGAAGAAAAGATCTGATCTTCTGTGGACCAAGACTCAAACTCTGACTCTCAATGTCAGACTTGGAAAAGACAAAGGTGATATTGGTGATTCACATGCCAAGGTCTACAGGGGTGAAACAAATATCTTCAGAGATCCTTT
Organism: Oenanthe javanica; assembly: GCA_008931105.1. NCBI lineage: Eukaryota > Viridiplantae > Streptophyta > Magnoliopsida > Apiales > Apiaceae > Oenanthe > Oenanthe javanica. Next base: position 48,813 of record QRFB01000792.1, read on the forward strand.
TTCATTGAAAGATAAGTATGAGGAAGAGTTGTCACAAAAATATCTGGACAAATTGATATCTGTCAACATAGTGAAAGACATTTTTGATGGAGCTTAAGCCAAGGAGAAACTTCTATATTTCTTAGAAGATGAGAGAGTTTTGAAGATTGATGAAGAAGATTTAATTCAGAAAGCATCTAAAGAACTTGAACATGTTCTTTATCTACTTAATGATGAAAATGAAGCAACTCCAAGGTGGGTGAAAACTCTTGAAGGAGTAATAGTTGAAAGGAAAAAGAATGAGAGGCTAATGATGATAAACTCTGAAGTGTATGAGCCTGGATATGTACTTGAAGATGGAACAATAAGAGCTATGAGAAAAGGAGATACAAATGTCAAGACGGTGTTAGAAATTCCTACACTAATCTTAAATCCTGATGGTTTGAAGGCCTGTTGTATTGCCTTAGATGAAAGAATGAACAGATCATCAATTTATGCTCTAAGAGCTGCTATATGTCAGATTGATGATTCTTCTGAATAGATGAAATATTTAAAGGAGAAGCTTGTTGATTTATGGAAGGATGCTGAAGAAAATCTTTTGGATCAGTTTCTGAAAGATGACTTCTCATATAGAAGAATCTGAGTTTTGAAGGAAAAATAAACTCTGATGCATTTGTCTTATATTTCTAACATCATAAATGAAATTTATGTTTTAATTCATAAAGCATAAATTGGGGGAGATTATGAGGAATGCAAACACTGATGATTGTAAGAAAATACCAATTAGAGTTTATGCTGACGTCATCAGAGAATGAAGGTGCTGTCGGTCAGAGTTTACTCTATCAAAGAATACTCAATCAGAGTTTACTCTAACAGAGAATGCTCAAATCAGAGAATATTCAACCGATAGAGTTTACAAATCAGAGTTTGTGAAGGAAGCAATCAAATCAGAGTTTGATTAGGATAGTAAGAATGAATCTTAATGCAAGTCTATTTCCTTATTTAAAGATGTTTTTTTCTTAATCTGATTTGTAATTGAATTGTAACTGTGTATATATAAACACATACATAGGTTAACTTTATTGTATCTTTACAAGTCATATCTTTCATAACCTAGCAGCTCTTATGAACAAAGAATTTCTTGAGAGATTTTTGTTTTCCATTCATTATTATTAATACAAAACAGTGTTTCATTTACATACTTGTGTTCTTGATCGATTAATTGGTACTATTACATTCAACCTCCCTTTTGTAATAAATTATACATCTGGGTAAACACATTCCAATAAATAGATATTGATGAGTTGGTATTTCTATACAATATTCTATATAAATACATGTAAGTAAACACTTTTTTAAAGAAATTAACCATTGATATGATTGAAAACATCAAATATGTATTTATATAGTATTGGTTAGTGGACGTCTTAATTAGTACTTATAAAAAAACTAGGTTATTAATTGTTATTAGTCAAAGATAAAAATAGAAATCAACCAATATTTTGGGACAACTATAAAAGGTAATTCAGTCAAGAAATATGGGACGGAGGGAGTATATATAAAGATATTTGGTTATAAGTCATTTATGGTAGGATTTGTAAATGACGAAATGAAATAATAATGAAATGGGTCATGGATAAAATGAATAAGGAAAACTAATATTATAAATTTGAATAATAAATGAAAACAAACATTTCTAAATTTAAAATGTGTTATGGGAAAAATAAAGAAAAATACTAGGGACCCCAAAAAAAAATTCAAAATTTTTTCCAAATGTTGAGTTGTCACTAATAATATGGGACTCCGCGTGTATATATATACGTCCATGAATCAAAACTTGTCATGTGTCATGCCACATCATTTGAGAAATTTTTTGAGAAATTTTTTGGGTCCCTAACACTACTCTAAAATAAATAGGTTTGAAATAACTGAATCTATGTATCATTAATGAAAATATTTAAAATTGGAAATATTCATGAATATTTGTAGGGTTGAAGTTGGGTATGCGTAGGTTTAGAGTAGGAAAACAACTATTATATATATAAAGATATGTGTGGGTATATATAACGATTTTTTCTTGATTTCGGGTTTAGATCGTGTTTTGAATTTCGGATCGGGTTCTAATACTAAATGCTTAATATCCAAATCTAAATTTAAATTAATTCGGGTTTAAAAAATAAATTCGAATCTAAATCTAAAATTAAGGGTCCGGTAAAATCGAATCAAAACTAACCGGATATTCGTTGAATCATATTGTTTTGCCATCGAGGAAGCCGGGCGCAAACTACTAACAATAGTTTGATAATAAAATACTTGACTACCTGTGTGCGTCCGCATAGAACCCCGCGAGCGTGACAAGTTGTCAAGTTGAAGAGAAAACTAAGCATAATCACAAAATGAATACAACCTCAGCAAAGATAGAGACGATATCACCCGCAAGCAGAACAAGCCTAGCACATGGTAAATGATAAAACGTCCCGAAACAATTCCCCAAAAGATATACCTTATGAGTTTTGGGGTCATGTTTATCCTCGCCTGCATCATCGCAGACATCTGATAAACACACATGCCATCGAGGGGTTGTTTAATTTTATAATTTATAAATTAAAATTTATTTGTATTTTTTAACTTTAAAATTTAGAAAGAGAAAAAATTAATAAAAAAGAAAACTGAGATGAAAAATGAAATGTAGAATTTTTTTTAAAAAAAATAAAATTTAATAAAAATTTTAAAAATTATTATTTTTAATATGATTTTAAGGGATGGGGACACAGAAAATATGATGAGGATGCTCTTATTGACCATGCTTGATTTTCTAATACTTACAAACGTCTATATATACAACAGTTCAGTCTTACTAAGGGATCATGCAACAACAAAATGGCAAACACACAAAGAAACCTCCACCGAGCCTGCTACGAGGAGTATATGGACCTCCAACAACATCAGCTCTCCGATATTCTCAGTGCACAAACCCTGAACATGACCAATAATAACGTGGAGTTGAAGCCACTTATTGATAAGAATCTCCATTGTTATGAAGACTATGTCAAAAAGAGAAGCTCTCTAGCTTCCCATAATCCATTGGCCTATTTTGCACCCCCTTGGTGCACCACCCTGGAAAAATCTTTGATGTGGATTGGTGGATGCTTGCCATCTTCAAATGTTCGTCTCGTTTATGCACTATGTGGGCTAGAGATTGAGTCACAACTAGCTCAGTTTCTTGAGGGACATGCACGAAATTTCGGGGAGCTTTCATCAGAGCAGTTTCTAAAGATTGAAGAGTTGCACAGGAGAACTACGCCGAAAGAAGATAGGTTGTCAGGTTTGAAAGCAAGCCTTCAAGCAGACATGTCGGACAGTCCAATCGTGGAGGTGCTGAGCAGAATCAACGAACCGTGTGAGCTTATAAACACTCAAGTGAATGTTGTACTAAAGAAGAATCAGGAAGATATGGCTTGTTTGCTGAAGGAAGCTGATACATTGAGACTTGAAACGCTCAATGAGATCTTAAGCATACTGACCCCTGTTCAAGCCCTGCAATTTTTTGCTTACAAAAAGAAGCTGTGCTTATCCATCCGCAGTTGGGGTTTGCAGCAAGACAATTGTAACCATGAGGCCGAGGCTTGCTCTTCACAAGATAGAGATACTTGATCAAATATGGTGGATAGAGTACTAGTAGTCAGCTAGTTGAGTCCAATACTTTTATGTCGTAATAGGGTAGTTTATGATCATTATCTTAGTTTGGCAAATGCAAGTCACTGTTTTTGTATTTCAATTTCATGGTATCCTATGGTTTGCATATATGATAAGGAATATATTGCTCATTGTTTCTCTTTCATGCATGAAATGTGTTATAATATTATCAGGATTGTGTTCACAAATACAATCGCTCTAATTACAATACTAACTGCCACCATTTTTGTAACTATGGTTGCAACTGGTGTCAATTTTGCCCTGACCATAAAACATTTCTAACGGTCGCAGTAATGACCAAAGTTTATTATAGGCCAACGGCACGCCATCAAAACTACATTGGATTTGATTCTACAACTGGATTACCTAGGCACATTGAAAAATGAAAAGTTTTACCAAAGTAGAGTTATGCAGCAAACATGTTTACAAAACACAAAATGCAACAATGGACTTTACAACACACAATAGTACTTAAAAAAAATTATTCCTTATGTTTTTCTCAGTTAAGGCAAATATGCGATTAGTATTATGATGCTACAGAAATAAGTTAAACAATTAAAGTTAATCATGAGGCTAACATATATTTCGACAAATATTGGCAACACGTAAATTAAAATTGAGAACTGGGCAACACAAATCATATACATCCATTGGTCGTATGTGAAACAGATAATTACCTCAAATATTGAATAAGTTGTCTCGATCTGCTGACAATATGTCAATTCCGAAGCTCAATTTACCACAGGGAAGACCTTTCCAAACATGCAACTGCATCAAATGATTCATTAATCACTTGGCTCAGTTCCGAAATAGTTTACTGTTAAATGCAATCCTGGATTACCTAGCAGATGATGTCTAGCTCATCGTATTTCAGGACTTCAAGGACCAATCAGCCACATAACTTCACTCGTCCTTCAGGTATTCAGCAGCCTATAAATGTAAGGTAACTTGCTTAGCTTAAAATACGGTAGTAAAAAGTCGATCTAAATGAGATTCAAATTTTGCTAACAAGATCGCCTGTTCTTCTGAATAAAAAATATCTTCAAAAAGGACTTCAAGCAGCAAAATTTCAAAACTGTAAACATCTGCTTCGGTATGAGCAAGTAGCTGCCCTTCAGAATGGTTCGCTTATTTTTACAGAGGCACTTGACTTGTACAGTATTTTTTTAAAGAAATCATCGCAGTAATCTGAGAATGCCAATTAGAAATAAAAAATACAATTAATATGTTGATGAGTCCTTGAGTTTGCAAGTGTAATACATGCTTCATACTAAATATATCTTTTCCATTTAAATTGAGATGTCGCAACAATGGATTCCCCTCATGCATGTATTAGAGAGTAAGCTGCTCTTATAATTGTTCTCATCAGAGCATTCCAATCAAGATGTTCAAGTTCCTTAACTGGAAAAAATATTAAACGAAGACATTAGTTCCTATTTCGAGAAGTTATTATTACATGAACCATAATAGTTTAGTATACAGCTTTTATATTGAACTTCCTGTGACAACACTATCATCCTAGCAAAGTTTATCCTTCTCACAATACCTAGTAAGATCAACAAAGGTCTTCTGGTTCATCCAAAAAATCTCATTAATTTACATAATGGAGAGAAGATGATAAGCACAAAAAGACACTAAGACATATTTCATTTAAATTGAATCTTTACTTGCTAATAAAACAGCAAACCTTTTCCAAAGGGCTATATGTGAATGCTTTGACCAATCTTTAAGAGAATATATCGTAACTAAGACAACATCAATCTCAACTACACTAGATAGTGTTCTCTTGTACATAGTAAAGCAATTAAAGAGTTTTAATTCTGTTGCTAAATCTTCAGACTGTTTCCAGCTCGGTCCAATCAGCTTGGGGACACCTGCACAAGTATCCTGTTTTTTTCACTTTGCTTCTGGCAATGAGGGAAGAAACAGCAAGCATCCTTTAACTTTTTTGTTTTGGAATAATTAATTATTCATAGAGATTGTAGTAAGAATAACTTCTATACTTGATTCATAGATTGCAGTGAGGTTTGTTCGTTATTACTTTAACATTGCAATTCTACTGTACACATCGAAAATTTTACTTATAAAAATGTGTCATGAATTAAACTACAGAAATCGCTTTTCGGTAAGGCAAGCTTCCTCTCGAATCTCATTTTTTTTGCTCTTCATCTGACAAAAACATAAAGAAATGAGATTAATCTGTATCTTACAATTGAGGAAAAATTATCAACAAAACAAATAGTTAGCAAGTATAACGTAACAAATAAATTTCAAGTTCAGCTATAATTGGTACACCAAGTCTTGCATCATCATTACTCAGGATATATTTGAGTTTATTGATTCATTCCTTCTAAATTTTGTATACTTTTCTATGTAGATATTATAAGATCAGGTTCAGTTTGTTTATATGATAGGGTTTGTTAGGAAGAGATACACACCATATAAAGTTGGGTGATGAAAATGGCACGTGGAAGTTAGAAGTGGCAAAAATGAGGAAGTTGTGGTGGACATGAGATCGTACCATGCAGGAAAGTTAGCAATCACGTCTATTACTGATGAAGCAAGAAGCTAAAGATTGTGATAAAGTATCACAGTAATCACATCCGCTATTGCAAGAGGAGACTTCTTCAAACTTAAACCTTAAACATTATTAAGAGTTTGACAATGAGTGCAGATTATATACAGAGAATGCCCTAGAAAACAATTCAAGGCATAGGAAAAGTTTTGGATACTCACAAATCACGATGGCCACATATTGAGATAACAAATCAGGAGTCCCTTTGATTAGTATGATGTAAGATTTGAATTTCTGCAGTTACTCTAAACCACCAAGATAAATGCTGCTATAAAATGCATAAGTGATGGGACAAGCAGAGAGCTCAGTTATACTTGTTAGTTTATCAGAGCTAACTAGGATTTTTATTGCTAATATTAGTAGTATATGCAATCAAAATGGCCTAGGTATACCTTGGTAATTAGATTGAACTTAAATTATGAAATTGTTTTATTTAACTACTATCATTTATTGCCAGCTGAATCATATATTGCTCTGGAAACTAAAATTGTAATGAAAGGGACATATGAACGAAAGAAACAAAAAATCTGATAAGATATGCAAAATTATCCCGTCTACCTAGTTGCAGATAAGAGCAGCAATGTATAAATACATTTATCAGCATGTGTAGAACAAAACCATCAATAAAAATTTGAGATTGTGCCCACAAAGATCAAATATGTTGTAGGTTTAGTTGGGCTAAGCAGATTCTTCGCGGAGATGGCTTCCTCGTACCCGTTCTTATCGGCGGCACTCAAAGCCATCAGGAGAGTACACGACACTAATGCGGTCCGGAAGAAGGCTGCCGTGGCTGGGGAAGGTGCTTGTGAATCCGAAACGGCGGAGGTTATTGTAAATGTTACTGAAGAGAAGGAGGTTACGGACGAGACTTCCTTTATCCGGAAGAGGCAGCGGACCGATCCCAATTCGAATGTGGAGTCCGTCCGGGTAGAGGAGGTTGCGGAGCAGGTTTCGGGTTCGATGGCTCCCTCAGGCTCCGTTCCTGCTACTTACGAGGAAATGATCAAGGGCCTGGGGAAGCCGAGGGTTGGAGGAAGATGCATGAGTGTGGCTATGAGGGCATTGCTATGGATTGCATGAAAAAATGGAGAGAAGTAAATTTTCACTTAAGTTTTGTATTCATCGTATTTTATTCTTTGTTCTTGGTTTGCCAGAACTAATAACTCGATTGTTATTACGCAATTAGGTGAGATGAAAAACCGGTTGGAAGAGTTGCTGAAAGGGGTGATGTGTTTGGGCCAAGTTGAGCATTATGGCAATGAGGACGGGAAGGAGGCCTAGACGGTTAGGACGCAGTTGGAGGAGAAGGTTCCTACACTGGAGAGGGAAAAGGGTGAGATTACCCAGGAAAGGGACACTCTTCAAACCTCAGTTGGAAATCTGAGGGAGCATGTTGATGGGTTGAAGGGAGAGGTGAACACTGCCCGGGATGAAGCGGTTGATGCAGAGAGGAGAGCGAAAAGTGTTGAGGATGCGCTCCGGGTGGAGCGTTATGCGGTGGCCCGAGCGGAAGAGAATGCTTTAGCCAAATTTTGAACTTTTAAAGCTTATCAAGAGGAATTGGCCTTGAAGTCCACAGAGCAGATCAAAATAACCTTTGACCGGGCGGTCGAGTTTTGAAGGACAACCCGGACAGAGATTGGGGTAAGTTCATGGATTATTTCCTTGTCATTGAGGAGAAGCTTCTCGTAGAACAAGTCGTTCAAGCCTCGTAGAACAAGTCGTTCAAGAGAAGGTAGGCCCGACGAACATTGTGACTTTATAGTATGAGAATCCCCTACTCTAGATAGAAAATCTTAACCCAGACACTGCTCCTCCCTCTTTGGTTTTGATGTTGCAATTGTGTCTGTAGTATTTCGGGCCTTGCCCATTTAATCACACTAAATGTTGTTGAATATTTATTTATCCATGTACTGGATTTCTGGGTGTTTCGGGTGTTCCCCCGGCCCAGGCTATTTATTTACGATATTCCTATTACTTTTCATTCTTTACCTATAAATGCCCGGTCGTCAATATTTCTACTTTAGTTGTTACAGATGCGGATATTGACCATTTCTTTGTTCATGTTTGAGTAATGTCAAAATAGCTTGCCTTGTTGGTGAATGCGCTCCGGAAGATTGGGGCCCAGGGGGTTCGGGATCTGCTTCCAAGCGGTTTCAGACAGTTTCGACTCCAAACAAGAGGATTTCTTGAAAAAGAAATCCAGGGATGACGAAATATCTTCAGCCCTAGTTATGGTAGAGAAGTACGGGGTCCCGAAGGATTCCGATTTTGCTCGAGTTGATAAAGGGAATTTACCTAAAGAAGCTCCGATGAAGAAGGCTCAGCTGGAAGAGGATGTTCATCCAAAGGCAGAGGCAGCGCGTGCGGCATTTGGAGATATCCAGGATCAGGATATGGTCCGGGAGGCCAGGATGGCTCGGGCATACGCCCGCCCTGCTCCGTCCATCCCCTCTTACGCTGAGGCCCCGAGATATTTGGTCACACCTCCCTCTTGGGGGCAAATGGAGGCGATTAACTTTGAGGCAATGAGTGTCATTTTCATGCACAAATGCCGAGAGGTAAGCCTATTATACTTTGTCCTTGGGATGCAGTAGCTAGTGGATTTTTACTAACGCCTTAATATTGTTCGTAGTGTTCGGAGTATATGTCCGGGCTATGAAGAAGGCCGTGCTGCCCGGACACGATTGGAGAAGAGGGTGACGAAGCTAGCCCGAGAGAACGTAGAGCTCAAGTCCCAAGTGAATGTTCAGGCGATAAAGATATGTAACTTGGAAAGGGATCTGGCCCGGGCCCGTGGTCTAATGAAAGAGGATGAAGAGCCAATTGGTGTTGATTCGATGGCTCGCCAGTCCAGGGACCCAGCTGAGAGTGTTGCCCCGACCTCATAATGACTGTTTGGGGTTCATAGCTTGTAATAGGTTTAAACTTTCCTTTGTTCTGCTGTATTTTTGACCGAAAATGTATGGTAGACATATTGAATTTGTTTAAATTTATCTGGCAGTTGTGTATCGATGGGTTTCCCCATTAATGCCTTTATTGTTGACTCTTCGACTTCTCCCATGAATTGTGGGAGTTAAGGGGTCATAAATGTTGTGGGAGTTATTACAATTAAATTTCACCCTTCCGCTTTCTTCCCTTTTGTGCTATATAAAGGAAATGTTGGCTCAATTATGGAGCATCTCATTTATCATACCTATTTTCTCCTTTCACATTCGTAATCCACCAAATGGCCGACAAACCTCAAGCAAATGCTTTCATGAAGATGGAGATCGAAGCCAACGGTATGACTGAGAAATCGCATCTGAAAAGGCTTTTTGAGGCTCTCTGTGGGTCTCTCAGAGAACCAATACCACCGAGTTGGTGGTAGAGCACGAGGCGCGGTTGGTTGCTTCTCGAGCTGGCACCACTAGGAAGGAGTCGGTCGCCGATGTCCTGACCAAAAGTGAGGATGAAGGCGGCTCTCTCAATGGTTCTACCGGCGGAAAGAAGCCCAAGTCTAGTAGGAAGAAGAATTAGAGTTTTTATAAATTTGTGTAATATGTCCCCTTTTTCCCCTATTATCAATAAAACTTTCATTTTACTGTAATGTTGGGTTTTTGCATTTCTGCTTTTCTTTTCTTTCCGTTTCGCCTTTTGTTGCGATTTTTTCGACTTGAGTTCTGTTGGTTCATATCATTTCTATATTTGTGTTATGGATGTTTGCCGCCCAGTCTTGGGTCCGGGCGAAGCGGTCCCAAAACTAGGACTTGGTTGAAACCTGTTGTTTGCTTGGTTGAAAACTAGTGTTTGCCGCCCAGTCTTGGGTCTGGATGTAGCCGGCCCCAAGACTAGGACTTGGTTGAAAACTAATGTTTGCCGACCACTCTAGGGTCCGGTCGTAACCGGTCCTAAGGCTAGGACTTGGTTGAAAACTGGTGTTTACCACCCAGTCTTGGGTCTAGACATAGCCGGTCGCAAGACTAAGACTTGGTTGAAAACTGATGTTTGCCACCCAGTCTAGGGTCTGGACGTAACTGGTCCCAAGACTAGGACTTGGTTGAAAACTGATATCTACCACCCAGTCTAGGATTCGGTCGTAACCGGTCCCAAGGCTAGGTCTTGGTTGAAAACTGGTGTTTGTCGCCCAGTCTTGGGTCCGGAAGTAGTCAGTCGCAAGACTAGGATTGGTTGAAAACTAGTGTTTGCCGCCCAGTCTTAGGTCGAGACGTAGCCGACCCCAAGACTAGGACTTGGTTAAAAACTGATGTTTTCCGCCCAGTCTGGGGTCCGGATGTAGCCGGTCCCAAGACTAGGACTTGTTTGGAAACTTACAATAATTACAGAATGATAAGCAACTGAAAAATGTATTCATAATTACAAAAGATCGAGTACAAGTGGTTCTTATTATATTAGATAAGAAAAAATGGTTGCCGCCTGGTCTATTTCCTTTTTTGATAGTGCATTGTCCATATTAGCTTGATTGATAATGGGTTGAACTTCCGAAGGCGAATTTTATGCCAGGAGTTGGGAACCTTCGTTCCGTTGAGATATGCAAGTTTGTATGTGCTTGGACGGATGATGAATGCCACACGGTAAGGTCCTTCCCATCTTGGCCAAATTTTGCCATTGTTTGTGGGATCGGAAGCTTCAGAGTCCCAGAGGACAAGATCGCCTTCTTCGAAGTTTTTAACCTTGGTTTTCTTGCTGAAGTACTCTCGGGTCTGGGCCTTGTATTTTTCCATTTCTTCCACGGCCGCATCCCTCACTTCATCAATTAATTCCAGGTTGGTACGGAGGCCTTCAATATATTCTACTTCATCGAAGTTGATTACTCTGTATGAAGGATAACTGACTTTGATAGGGAGCAAGGCTTTGGTCCCGTAATCTAGCTTGAAGGGGGTTTCTCTGGTGCTTGTTCGAGAGGAGGTGCGATAAGCCCACAGGGCATTAGGCAGTTCCTCCGACCCATTCTTCTTTGATTCCTAGAGCCTTTTTCAATACCCCGGAGCAAGGTTTTGTTTGTGACTTCTACTTGGCCATTACTATAGGGAGTCCGAATTTCATGATAATATTATCCATGAAACATTTGCAGCCTTGTTGGTTGATGGTTCACATGGATTTTGCTTCAGCCCACTTTGTCATATAGTCAATTTCCACTAGAATGTAATGTAAATCACCCTTTGCCTGGGGGAAAGGACCCATAATATCGATCCCCACATATCGAAAGGGATTGATGATAGGATCGAAGATGGTAGAGCAAGGTTCTGTCTGAGGACGTTGCTGAATAGTTGACATTCTTTGCAATGTTTGAAAAACGTTAAAGCATTAGCATGGATGGTTGGCCAGTAGTAGCCCTGGTGAATTATCTTGTATACCAAAGCCTTCCCTGCCATATGATCTCTGCAGATACCTTCATGGACTTCTCTCAAACAATAGTCTGCATCTTCCGGGCCCACGTATTTGAGTATGGGGGATCCGTAGGTTCAGTGATAGAGGATCCCGTCTTGCAAAAAGAACTTAGCTTCTTTGGTTTTAAGCTGTTGGGCTTTGATCTTGTCATCCGGTTGAGTGTCGTGTTCAATGTATTCTTTGAATGGCGTCATCCAATTCAGATCTTCATCTATTTCCATAACTTCATCTTTGTCGATGCTTGAAGTGTAGAGTTCCTCGAAGTAGATTGAGGAGTCTAGCTTGGCAGAGTTTTTTACCAGCTTGGAACGGTGTATGCCTGGGAATTGTTTTCTCTGTCCACTTGTAGCATCTAGACTAGGGAGAAACGCGCTATATAAGACTGGACCAAGGCCTGGTACTTGGCCAGGATGGGGTCTTTGTCGATGTATTCTCCAGTGGTTTTCTTAACCACTATCTAGGACTCAGAATGTATGAGCAGCTTTGATATCTATAAGGATGAAGCAAGGCGTAGTCCGGCCAGAAGTTCCTAATATTCAGACTAGTTATTGGTTGTGGGGAAGGAGAATGTTATTGTGTGTTGAACTTGGAAACCGTCTGTGCTGGTAAAGAGGAGTGTGGCTTCAGACCGCTCAAGGGTGAAGGAGCCATCAATCCAAAAGTTCCAAGCTTCGGGTACGGGCTTGGCTGAGGGAAGGCTGGGATGGGGTCCGAAGCACTGTCGGTGTCCGAAAAGGTACATTCGGTGATGAAGTTGGTCAGGGCCTGGGCCTTGATGGCCATTCTGGGAAAAAATGAGAGGTTGAATTGGTTGATTTCCATTGCCCAATTGACTAGTCGCCCGGAGACACCTGGTTTGTGGATTATTTTTCGCAAAGGTTAGTCGGTGACAACCCGGATCTCCCTTCCTTGAAAATAATGTTGCAGTTTACGGTGAGCAGTGATCATGACAAAGGTGAACTTATCAAGGTTCGGGTATCTTGTTTCAGCGTCTTTGAGAACCTGATTGACATAGTAGATAAGATTTCGTTTCCCTTCATGGTACCGGATTAAAGTTGCACCTATGGCCAAGGGTCCAGTGTTGACATATAGAGATAATGGTTCCCTCGGTTCGGGATTGGACTGGACCCAGTGCTTGAAGAGGTATTCCTTGATGGAGTCAAAGTCTTTTTGACACTACGGGCCCTAGGGTACTTCTTTTTTGTTGGTCGAACCCTTTAAGAGATCAAAGAAAGGTAGACACCTATCAGCGAGCTTGGAAATGAACCTCTGGAGGGCTGCCATGCATCTAGCCAGTTTTTGGATGTCCCTCTGTGTCCGAGGCAACTTCATATCCATAATAGCTTTTATTTTTTCCGGGTTTTCCTCTATTCCTCTCTCATTGATCAGGAAGCCTAAGAATTTACCTACTCCCAAGGTGAAATCACAGTTCTCCGGGTTCAGGCTCATATTATGCTTGCGCAGATTTTCAAAGCATTCCTTTAAGTCGGTTATATGGTCCAGAACAGTTCGAGATTTGGAAATCATGTCATCGACATAGGACTCCATGTTCCGACCTAGTTGGCTTCCAAAGACTTTGTTCATCATTCACTAGTATATTGCCCTGACATTGATTAACCCAAAGGGCATGACCAGGAATGTGTAGACGGCCCGGTGGGTGATGAAAACAATTTTGGCTATGTCTTTGGGATCCATCTTTATCTGGTTGAATCCAGAGAAAACATCCATGAAGTTGAGCATGACATGTCCCACAGTCGCATCGATAAGCTGGTCGATACTCGGGAGTGGGTAATCTTTCGGGCATACGGCGTTCAGATTAGTATAATCGACGCACATTGGCCACTTGCCGTTTAGTTTCTAGACTAGTACCACATTCGCTACCCAGTCCGGATACTTGATCTCACATATGACATCAGCCTTGAGAAGTTTTCTGACTTCCTCATCAATAGCCTTTTGCTTCTCCGGGGCAAAGTTCTTCCTTTTCTATTTTACTGGTTTCCTTTTGGAATCCACGTCTAGGCTGTGCATGGCTACAGATTCAGAAAACCCCGGCATATCTTTCGGTTCCCAGGCGAAGACATCTGCATACTCCCAGAGGAGGTCAATGAGTTGAGCCTTGAAGACAGACTCAAGGCCGGATCCGATTTTGATCTTTCGACTCAGGTCTGAATCGTCTAGAGGAATGGACTCTGTTTTGATTGTGGGTTCGACATTACCAGCTTCAGCTTTAGTGTAGGATTATTAGGCTTTGGCCTGTAGGTTGCGGGTGGTGTAGTCCTCTATGTTCTAGACCTCTTTTCCGAGCTTGGAAGGGGCCTATGGTCGATGCTTCTTACGACTGACGCTCTTTTTCCAGGCGGCAGCCATGCGCTTATTCTCAGGTTCGGTTTCTTCCATGACTAAGACTTATCGTAGTATTTTCCCGCTATTTTCCTATCGCCCCAGACCACGCCCATGCCCTTAAGAGTAGGGAAGTTAAATTTTAGGTGGGGAGTCGAGGTTACAACCCAGAGCTTGATGAGGGTTGGTCTTCCCAGTATCATATTATAGGAGGAGGGAGCATTAATGACATAGTATTTGACCATATTGGTGACTTGCATAGGACAAGATCAAAACACGACTGGGAGATACAGAGTTCCCTCGATGGGGACCATATTGTGGCCAAAGCAGTAGAAGGGATTTTATGAACAGTCGTTCATCCTAACACTGCCAGTTGCATCCGGTTTAAAGTGTGGTGAAAAAGAATGTTAACTGAAGATCCATTGTCTACCAAGATCCGCTTAACTTCATTGTCTACCACGTCCAGGGTGACGACCAAGGCTTCATTGTGGTTAGGGTCAAGTCCTTTGAAGTCCTAGTTGCTAAAGGAAATGACTTGCTTTGGGTAAGATTTGATGTTCATCACTTCTTCCCAGGATTCGGGGCTTGAAGGTGGGGAGTTGGTGTCTTTCAGTACCACATTCACCACATATTTCTTTCTAGATCCCTCTCCCCTTTAATTTTTCCTTCTCGGGAGATAGTGATTCATATTGTCTTTCTTAATCTTTTCCTCAATGAAGTACTTTAGAGATAAGCATTCTTCTGTGGTAAGACCATGGATTTCATGGTAGTCGTAGTGTTTGGTTGCGGATCTCTTATCAGGTAGGGCTTGCATCAGCTTTGGGGGTTGGTAGAAGGGTTTTATTTTGATTTTTCATAAGATGGCCTCCCTGGTTTGGTTGAGGGGGACCCATTCGGGCTTAGGTTTGGGTTCGAGCTTCTCTCGTTAGGAGTGTAATTGTCTCTCCAGCTCGGATCCCGTCGGGGAGAAGGTTCGGGCATAACAAGCTAGTCTGGAGGGATGTAGTTGTTGTGTTTTGTGGGTTTGAACTTTTTGTCCGAATTAGAAGGCTTGGAGCGATTGTCTGGGGGTTCGATCGGGAGGCGCCTTGGCGGGTCATTCTGATGGCCTGGAGGACCTGTTTCTTTTATGAAGCGAGTAACCATGACATAAGCCATGGCCAGGCTTTGAGGTTCCCTATTAACGAGCTCAATGACATACTGCTTGTTTTTCCCCGGATCGAGGTTCCTCCAGAAAATGCTTAGGGCTTCAGACTCATCCAAAGTAGAGACCTTGTTTATGGCTTCATGGAAGCGTTTCATGTACGCTGCCAAAGTCTCACCATTATACTGGCGACTAGTTTCTAAGTGGCATATGTGGAGTTTATGGGTTCGGTTCGCCCGAAAGTGCTTGATGAAGAGCTCTCTGAACTGTTTCTAGGAGTCTATACTGCGAGAGGGTATGTGATTGAACCATTTCTATGCCACAGATTTCAGAGTCAAGGCGTAGAAATGGCACTTTGTCAAGTATGAGTAGTAAAAGATGGAGGTTATCTGCTCAAAATAGTTTATATGTTTCTATGGATCTCTCAGGCCATCAGAGGAGTCAAAGTTGTAGTGCTTAAGATGTTTCTGCCTGGGGGAGGCTTCGAAGGTCAGAGTGAAAGGTGTCAGGGTGTCTTCTATTTCAACACTGCAATCGACCTTGTGTTTGATCTCGCGAACCATCTAGACTAAGTCCGCATTTCCATCTGAATCTGTGTCTAGAGACAGAGACCTACAGACATGATGGGAAGGCTTAGTATATAGGAGGTGTTCTTCCTCCTTCTGGACCCATCTCTGGACGGTTTCTTCGAGCTTGGTTTGGTCTTCAGCTCTGATGTGCTCCCGGATTTCCAACATTTTTTGGACCCGGAGACGCTCCACCTTTTTGTCAAAACGCTTCTTTCTCCCACTATCTGTTTTGTGATGACTAGGGGCTTTAAACTTTCGTGCCCCCTCTAGGCCCATTATATCGAAGACAGATCTACGAGAGTGGTGGGAGTTGGTGGAGCGAGCATCATGCTCTTTAGCTTCTCGGTAAGTCCGAAGGGCCTCGTCCACCTACTATTCAGAAAGACCCGGCCATCCGGGAAAGTAACGATAGGTTGACTGGTCCCGGGTGGTAGTGGTGCGGAGGTTTCTGCCCCTTGTTGAGCGGCTTTGAGTGTTTCCTGAGTTATTTGAGGGTCTTGGGTGTAAATGGGTTCAGAGGGTCCACGGGCTCGGAGGCCATGGAGCTAGGGTGTCTGTTGCGTGGCATAGCTAAGTGCTGAGTTGAGTTGAGAGTATTTGATAGGGATATCAGGATCGGAGTGCCGATCAACTGAGAATCGTTCAGAGACAAGAATCCAAAAACCACATGTTATATTTTTAAACAACAAAGTAGATTTAGGGAAAGTGGGTTTTAGGGACTGACTTACTGGTGTTTGCCCCTTTCCGTCGAGAAAGGGTTGTTGATGTCGGAGAGCCTGGGGCACCGAGACTACAAGACGGAGGTTCACCCCTCCTTCTAGTGCCAAATAATAAGTCTTTTCAGGCTGGACCCTTCCTCTCCATGTTGGGCTGGATTGATGCTCGATAGTGTAGTTTACTATAAGGTTGGGACTCTGCAAAACACTACCGGAGGGGGTCAGTTGCCCCGCGGCACCTCCAACATGAGAATGAGAATGGGGCTTTGAGAGAGAAATGGTAAGCAGCTCTAAAGATTATCAGAGTGTGTGTATATATATATGTGTATAATGAATGTGAGCCTACCCCTAAACCCTTTCATCTCATTCTTTTTATAGGTTGAGCCTCTAGGGTTTAGGGATTTGTACATTTTATCCTAACCCTTTTTTAGCTCTGCACGGTCGGGACGGTCGGGACAGTCGGGACAGGTGTATGACTGGATCATCATCCTATCTGTGTATTGGCGCTTCTTTTTCCTCGTGTGCCGTTGAAAGACATGGGCCCTTGTGCCAAGGTTGTGATTGGGCCTCCATCCCTGGGCCCAGGGTACACATGGGCTTGGAAATGAAGTATAGACTATCAATTCCCTCTCTTTTTTCCTTTCTAATTGGGAATTTCATATTAATTTTAGTATTAATTAATACATCATAGTATGCAATACATATGTCGTATATGTCTGTTGTTATTGTATTAGTAGATTATTATGAATTTTGATTTGTCAAATATATATCTTATGGATCGATTTTTGTTACAAAAATAGGAGCATCAGCAGCTGTGAGTTCTTAGCAGCTGCATAAAACTCAGAAACAGTACGTTCATTTTAATCTTTCAAACAAAGAAACTAGAGACTATCGATGGAATCGTGCAGTATCAACCAAACAAGATTGATATAAGATTAGTGGATGAATAAACCGTATAAAGCAACACATTACTCATACCTAGGAAAAGTGAGAGCTAGTCCAAGTGTTATTCCATTGGAAAAGAATAAGTGTACACAAGCATTAGAATGACTAATAGGAAAAGAAAGATATAAAGGAGCTCATGAAAACAAATGGAAGTGAAGTTAAGTGAAGTAATTTAACCTCAACTTATTGCTCATGAGGTTTTCTAACAAGGCATATATTGTTGGATATAAAAGGGCATAATATATACGAATGCTATCTTTGAAATGCAACTTTACTCACTTCATTATGGGAGTGAAATTGAAGGTAAATTTACTTCTCTTCCTATTTAAAACCAAGTACTATGAATAATTGTGAAAATTATGCACTTCAATTTATCATCCAATTTCCTCTCTATCTAAACTTACACTTCCTTATCTTTATTTGTTGTCATACCTATCTCATTTAGGGTGTAATGCATGAAAACATAGTATTGCAGACACAATAATCTTGCATTCCAATTTTAACTAGAGCAATTGTTTTGTGGCTTATTAGTTTTACGGTAGAATGTATTAAGCAAAAAAAACCTCCATTACCATGAAAAGGACTAGGTTAAAGTACAAAAGCACTAGCTAAAAATTATGTAACGATGTTCTGCAAACGATTATCCATTTTTAACCATTTTTTATATCTAGCTAGATGTCTAGATCTGTTCTACCATAAATCTAACATATTCCATTTATTATTGGAGAATTTTCCTAACAACAGATTTCGGAGGTTTGCTGGAATAATAGAGCTAAAAGTATAATAATATGACTGTTAATGAGGATTAGAACTTGTAAAAAATATTGGGCTGGACTTGGGAGGTGTCTCAATTTGTCTCGTGTATTGGATCTCTTTTGCCAAGATGTCTGCGTACGTATTTATATACGATCAAACTCACGCAGTTATGTTATAATTGGATATATCCCCGAGAGACTTTAGGGATATATTTATTAAATATGAGAATTAATTGATTTTATCTGATATAATATTCGCATTGTGATACCTTCCTGATTGAAGGATATCATTTGGAGATATTTTCCGTAATTAATGCATTGAGATTGATTATTTTCTCATTTAAGAGGGAGGATATCTTGGAGATTAAGCAATTTATTATTAATGAAATTAATACTAAAAATAAAGGGAAATAAAATCCTATACTAAAAATATGGCATAACAACTACTCCTCAGTTCTTCAGTGTAGCTTGCTGTAGTGGAGAACTAACCATTCTTCGATTGCTGAAATATCTGAAAATAAAGATTAGTGAAAAATATGAAGCATCATAGTGCCCGTAATTCCTATGCGGATACAAATAGACATCATGCGAGGACCAAAATAGGATATATGTTTTGCCAAGGTTTTTAAGTGCGCGAGCATAATAATTTTATGAAAATTCATTGTGAACTTCGATGTCAAGTTAGGAACTTGGCATTTGTATATCCTGAATTGGTGTGCATACTTTGTAAGTGTCTATGCGAACCACACAAGAGTACGATGCCTTCGATCACCCCTGAACTCCCCTAGTCGGAGAGTGAGACCTTCAATAAATTTTACCCATCTGAAGAGGTGGGCCTTCAATAACGTAAATTTTACCAGTCGACTCCATGTTGATGATGAAGGTATTCCAGAATGTAAGTTTTTCCCATCAACTCCCTATTGAGGATAAGGGTAATCCAGAATGCAAGTTTTGTCAGTCGACTCCCCGTTGAGGAGGAGGGCCTTCAAGGGGTTGCTGACTCCTTACTTCAACTGTGTAACATTGCGGAAATTATCGTTTGTCATGACTACACCACTTGACAATTTAAGATCGCATGTTTGTAAAAGTAAATCTTGAAATATATATTTATTACCTCGAAAATATTTACAAAATATTTTGAACACAATCCAAACACATCCATAAATATGCCGATTTGAAAATGTCGCGATGTATATATTTTTTCTAAAAATATGCTCCTTAGAATTTTGTTGAAGATAGTATGTTTTG
The DNA here is from genome assembly GCA_008931105.1 of Oenanthe javanica. Taxonomy (NCBI): domain Eukaryota; kingdom Viridiplantae; phylum Streptophyta; class Magnoliopsida; order Apiales; family Apiaceae; genus Oenanthe; species Oenanthe javanica. Next base: position 68,171 of record QRFB01000792.1, read on the forward strand.
TCATAGCGGCTAAATACTTTTCTTTAAAATTATAGAGTTCGTACAATATTGTAAACATATCCACAATCATCAAAACAAAAATATTGTATGATTTGTTTTTTAAAATCTGTGTCTCCCAAAATATTGGTTACACAAATTTCAGTCAAAATATATGTATAACTCGCACGAATTTTTGGATAATAAAATATATTTCATGCATGACATCGATAAATAATATATGTGATTGCAGAAAATAAAAATAAGAAAACTTATCTCGTATGGGTAGATATTGTGCTCCTTTTGATGGTAAGGGTCTCAACACCATGATTTTCTTGTAGTAGTGTACCCATCTTTATTATCATTATTCTTTGCTCCTCTTTTTCGTTTTATGTTGCTCAATACGCCATAACTCTATCATTCGGTTCCTCCACTAAAGTTGTCCAAAAATATGTTATCAACTTCCTATGTNACAAATATACACACACATTTCTACATCTCACAAATTTGTCTCTCTACATTCTTCTGCTCTACATTTTATCGTCAAAACCACCAGTAATTATCGAGGATAGTGATGCTGGCAGTACAAATATCAAATGGAATAATTCGCAACCCTTAATATACGCAAGACAAGTTCATTCCTCATATACTGGCTGAGGATTATATTTCTTTAGCCAAGGTCCCCATTAGATTAGTTGTATAAGCACATTATAACTGCAAGTATCAACAAGTTTGAAATTTATATGTACATACAAATACCAAGAAGGATGCTGGTTGAATGCCAGCTAATGAACACAGATTTATAAAACATCTAAATTAAGAATCTGAATCACTCAAATAACTATACAGAATTAAGAAGCATATAAATGTAGTAAAATCAATAATACTAGAAGTACATGTCTGACTATTAATTCACAAAGCTTTCCTTCATGAAAAAGAGAGAGAGCTTTGTTTCCGGTGCACAAGACAAACTATAAACAAACAAAAGCCACCCTTGAAGTTCGCATGAACTGGTATGGACGGAAAGGAACTGTATCCTAGCATTATACTCTAATTTTAAAGAACGTAATTGTTCACACCAAGAAAGAATGTCAAAGTAAATTTGTTTTCAATTTTTGTTGACGCTATGAAGGCAAAAGATCTTGAAGATAGTCAAGGTATCTTAACTCTGTACGTGCATAATGTCTATCTGACACCTACAGCCTTAAGTTTTTGAGTGCTGAGAGACATGAGAAATTAGTTCCTGTCACAGTGAAAAGAAATGTCATTTCAGTAAATTCCCCACAAATAAAACAGTTACTATCGTCACATTTTAAAAACGAAATGCTAAATTCCTATCATCCCAATTTGAGGATGAAATGCCAAGTGACAAGTTATACCTCAGAATGCCGCAAGTGCTCATGATGTACATGAGAAGCCTTCACTATGGTCTCCCACTTTGCAGCTGATTTAGAAGACTTTGTATTCTGCTTCCTAGTTTGGGCTTCTGAAAAAGGATTCCGCAATGAAACTGAGGGAACAGTACGCCAAAGCCAAGATTCCGACGGTGATTTAGGTAATGGTGGGGGTTTAGGCGATTTCAAAGTACCTATATTTGACTTACCCTGATTATTCACCTTTTCTGTATCTTCATTCTTATCTAGATTATCCTTTCGAGAACACACTAAGCATTGTGTGGATCTAGGTTCCTGATCAATATTTTGTTCATGTTTCACCCGCCTGTTTCTGGTTGCTTGAATTTCCAGATTTGATATGTCAGGGTAAGAAGGCTTATCTGCACTCAGCGAGTCAACTGCTATGGGCTTAACTATTTTCTTTCGAGTAAAAGATTTGGGGGTAGAAAATCCTTCCACCTTCCTGCTCTCCCCCAAGGTCTTGTTCAACACTTTATCTATTTTCTCAACGTTGGACGAAACCAAGTCCAACTTTGGGACTTCAGCATTATATAGAGGATCTATATGCAACGTTTTCTCAGCTAAAGCAATGAAGGAACCTAACCCTTGTTTATTTGTCTGATGGACTGAACCATCTCGCTTATCAGATTCTGTGTCAATGGGGCCAAATTTATTAGCCTCGTTATCCTTAACTATCCTAGGAATACCGAGAAATTTGGCTCCATCATAAAAGGGGGACTGAGGCTTTTCATTCCGGAATGGAGATATGCCACCACTTCTGGAAAGTCTGTGAGGGGCCAAACCTTTTGTCTTGTACATGTCAGTGCTGTGATTGAACTGTTTGGATACGCCATTCAGCTTATTATTTACAGGTTCTTGCTTTTGTACTCTACTCTGAATATTTTTTTGCATATTTTTCCAATATACATCATTCCAATCTTGCTGCAAATGTACAAGATCATTACTATCAACACAATCGAAAAAAATAGAACATGTATAAGTGAAAAATGATTGTAGAGTTACCTTCTCGTGATGAGTCTGAGGTAAAGGCCCGCTATGAGCAGTTCTGGCCATTCTTCTATCAGGAACAGACGGGATGGGACTTTGGGCTCTGGATTTTANCGGGATGGGACTTTGAGCTCTGGATTTTATCACTGGCACTGGATCTAAAAGGGACAACGAATTCTTTACACATAATCTAGGCAACAACCAACAAGCTTTAATAGATCTTCTTCCAGGGTCAATGAATTCATGATCTTCATCTTCACTGGCAACACTCCTTTTATATCTACTTTGATGTATTGCAGTGTTAGACCCATATTTTTCAAGCATTGGCCTTAATTCGCCACTAAGAACCTGTTTGACATGTTTGGGCAATTCACTTGCCATGGGTTGCTTCTTACTTTCCTTTTTGACAGCCATGGCCCTTGCTGCAGGTAAGAAACGAGTCATCATGATTTCTCGAGTTTGAGGATCAGCAGAGAAACTACTTGATGATCCTGCATATGGACCATCATAGCCACTCAAACCACTGACACTGCAGTTCCAAGAATTTGATTCTGACTCCAACAAAGTGTCGAGTGCATCAGAATAAGCTTCATCATCGCTTAGTGAGCCAGCTGATTTTTTATACAAATCTAAACATTTCACATCTTCATTCACGGGAGATGCTTCAACGTGAGGCCTACAAACATTCTTATCTTGAAACTGCTCACCTGAAACACGCTTTTTGTTGTCAAAGGTCCTCCCGGGAGGAAACATTGGACTGACTGAAGGTTCTGGTGGAGACAGAGGCTGGTTTGTGCTTCCATTTTTAGGTCTTCCAGGGATTTGTTCCCATACAAAAGGAACGGCAGCTGGTTTTGCCACCTCGGTCAACTCCCATTCTGATTTCTGAGAAGGAAGAGAAAGGTTCCTAACAGGTCGAGGTGCTTCTTTTGTTTTCCTCTTCACTCTCACTGAAAGAAGCGGTGCATTAAAATCAAGTTTATTGCCGCCCATCAGGTCCTATGCTATGCTCGATCTGCTCTCAGCAACCAAAGTTTCAGAGCTACAAAATCAGAGAGTTGAAAGTTATGAGCACATCCCGTATCAATTTAACTAGAAATCCAGATAAATACTCAGTCTAGGATCAAAGATTTAATCTTGCAGAGTCTTCACATGAGTTTATAACATTATAGTATAATACACATACATTTCATGTTTTTCATTTATTTATGATCAACGTCCCATATACATTTTTGCTACAGAATTATAAATAAAAGTAATCAATTATTTTGACACTCCTGAATGGTAAAAAACTGTTGAGCAAATTCCACAAAAATTATTTTGTGTGTGTGTGTTTACAAAGGAGCACTATAAAGACTTATATATATACGAATCACATTCCAACTATACAGAAAACGAAGTCCACACTCTACTCAAGGTATATACTATGATCTCAAATCATTTTATGTGAAATAAACTGCAATAATCTAATAAAAAAGTAACTTAAAACCATTCAACCCAAATTAAAATGATCTCCACAAACATGCAAAGATTATTAATAACATTCAAATGGGCATCACAGAATCTCCATAAACACAAGTTAAATAAACTCAATTCTTTCTTGAACAACAAAATGCCACGACTTCTTCTACCACATAAAACCAAGAAATCAAGAAAAACAAGAAACCCCATCAATTTTAAAACAAGAATCAATACATATACATAGGTATCTATACATACACATTGCAAGATCAAAAACATGGGTTTCAAGAAAAAAGCATACAAGAAAGAAAGCAAGAAACAGGTTTTACCTGGAGATTGTTGGTTGGTATTTTGAGATTTGAATGATGATGAAGTTTAAGTAGCTAGAGTGTATATAAGAAAAATGTAAGGAGAGGGAGGGAGAGAGGGAGATAGGGAGAGAGGGAGGGGGAGAGAGGGAGGGGGAGAGAGAGAGGGAGGTCCTTTTGCTTTAGTGGGAAGGAGTGGGGTTTAGTGTTTGGTGAAGTTGTTGATGTTATTCATTTGTGTGTATTTTGGCGCAGAGAGAGTTTTTGAAGAAGAGTGAGAGACAGAGAGAGTTTAAATACAAAGAAATGTAATGAATAAGTAGTATTGTTGTTGTTTGTGGGGACAGTTTTGGAGACAAAACCCCCATATTCCCCGCCTTATTTATTTAACCAACTCTTTTTCTCTGATTTCCTCAATCTATGTCATCTTTTCTGCTCTCCCTTGAGGCAGGGATCATGATTATTGACTTTGGATTATTGACTCTGACTTTGATAATTACTTGTAATTTGATGTACGCTTATGTTTTATATAATAAAATGTTATTTTATATGATAATTTTATTTAGATATAAAGAAAAGTTCACCACTATAATAGATGAATTTGAGGTTGAAATTATTTGGCTGCTTATATTTTAGAATAAATATAACTTGATTTTTCAAGATTATGAAAAATAAATGTGATCATTATAATTTATATCTTTAAAAATCAATTAAAAAAATGTTTCTGATAAAATTTTGGTTAGATGCAGCAGCGTCATGTTATACAAAATTATTGAAATGGGATAACTTTGTATGTGATTAATTTTTTTTCATTGTCAATTTGGTGGAATTTGAACTTTATATGATCATTATTCGGTAAATTAGATGATTATCGACAAGATTTTACAAATCGCCAACTATATATTGTGGGTCAACTGAATCTCAATACTGAGGTGGGTGGAAGAAAAGTTGGCCCAACCCAACTTTATTATCAAACAATTTTTAATTAAAAATTAATTAAATATTCTTATTAAACTTTTGACTTTTTGATAATTGACGGATGAAGATGGCACATGTCGGAAAAATATATGTATTCTCTGATTGGGCCAACGGCACACCCGTAACGCCATAATTATCATAATTTGAATATTAAATACCCAAAATATCACAACTCAACATAAAGATCTTATTATCACATAGGAACGCATTTTTAAGTCGCGTTTTCGAAAAATGTAAGTTGAAAATATGTTACTTGTTTCATGGTTAATTTCCTGTGTATAAAATATATCAAAAAAAACATTTGTATTAAAAAATACAGAAACACAAGGTAGTATTATATGTGAACAATGCCGTTTATGTTACGTGTATGGTTTACTGATAATCTATGAAATCATTTTATAAGAAAAGGTATAAACACAAGCGAATCTTACGTGGACCATAGAAACGCATTTTGAAACTACATTCCGGCCGCAAACACAAGCTAAAAACTTGTTAGCTAGCACTATAATCCGTCCTCATTCTTTTGCATCTGTTTTGCTGCACAAATCAAGAGCTAAAGTTTCTTACATTAGATATGCATATTTATATTAATAGCAAAACTTGAAATGAACCTAGTTTGGTTTACTTCTTTTACCATTACTATAGAGATTTGCAGAATTGTCGAATACAGTGCCCTCCCTCCATTTTTATGTCTATTTATTGATTTTGTCTAGTTTTTTGCTTCTAATTTCTTAGATGAATTTGATTAGATTGAATTGTGTTTATAGGATTAGGTTATATGTAGCAGCACCTAACATGGATGGGCAAAATGATTGAGATTTTTTTGTCATAAAATACGAGAACGTATATTGAATTGTATCTGAAATGCAATAACCGAAGTAAGGAGTTTTTTTCATTCAATAAAATTTATCATCTAACCGACTGGTCATAAAAGATGACCGCAGACATTTAGACAATAAAATTTTAATGTCTGAATAGAAAACACCTTAATAGCCACATCTCGTCCATCCTCCTACTCCACGAGTATTCAGTCAAATACACCTATACATAAACAAATACAAGTTATTATCTCATAATATACTAAAAAATAATATTACTTAAATTAAATTAAAATACTCTAACCAAAGGGTTCCCTTTGGTTAGATACTCAAAAATAGAAAAACTATTATACTGATATTTTAAATCTAATCAAGGGTGATTATTTTGGTTAGATACCTAAATAAGTCAACCAATTGACACACATCGTATTTAACGACACATAACAATTGCCATAAATAGTCAAAAACCATCAACCATGGCACCACTACAGGGCATTAAATCCATCAATTATGGCATCACCTTAAAAAAACACAATCATCATCACATCTAGCACAAAATTAAGAATAAGTATGTAAAAAATACATAATTAAAAATATTTTTTAAAGGAAAACAATTTAATTGGTTACCACGTTTAAAATAATAATAATTAAAGACATAAATACACTAGCATTTAATTGGTAACTTATTGCATTTAAAACAATTATAAGAATTTAAATTTTTTAACTAAAGTTAAAATGAAAATTTCAAATTTGAATAATTAAACAAAGAAGAAAAACACATTAAAATTAGAAACAGTAATCAAAACATTTAATATAATCCCTTAAAAAGTTTAATTAAAAAAGATATTCAAAGCACATTATCATTTATTTAAAACAGCAACCGATACTTTAATATTATTACCATAAAAGTACAACACATATAATTAATAGCCATTAAAATAATATTAATATTAATATATACATGAATTCAAATCAAGACAAAATATATAAATTAATGTTCGAAATCAATTACCATTAAATAAGCATGCATATATCATGTAACCAATAACTCTTTATAATTGTCATTTAATAACAGTTTAATTTTATAATAACATAAATGTAAATCATGTATAAAAAGAGTCAAAGATATTAAATTGTCTACGAACAAATAATTGACTTAATCACCATTTTGTCACCGCTTACCATCATTGAACCACCATTTATTGTCTCGATAAACCACCACCACTGCAATTATAAACATAACACATTATTCGGAGAACCAAACATGTATCAGCCTATGACTAACTCCCATAAAATAGATCACTTAAATTAATATATCATTATCATATATATCATAATTTATATCACAAATCAATTTAGACATATTGTAAATGATGCATAGGATTTTTAGACCATACCTGAGTCGTGAAATCTATTCACACGAACTTACTTTTAATATTAATATTAAAACTAATGGCGAGATGACTTGAACCAAAATACCAGCAATACATGAAAACTCTTCTTCGTTATGCCTTATTCGTATTATTTGAAGGAGATTTAAGCAAGATTGCGTCGTCAACTCCTCTGAAGTTATTTACAAAACATCCATTATCGGCTAGTCTCAGCTTTCGACATCTCTAATTCGATTTCTTTGATGAATGGATCTATCTCATTCACAACCTCTTTGGAATGATTGAGATTTAACTCAATTCTAAACGTCTAGTGTTCGTTAGAAATGAGAACTATAGAAACTAGATAAAGGGAGGTGATTGTATAATTGATTTCTTTTTCAACTTCTGTTTGATTTCTTTGAAAACTAAGATGCTAACTTGTTTGTAGGTTGGTTAATCTATATAGTGTTTGTCAAAAGTATGCGGAATAGAGTAAACAAAAATATAAATTAAATTTCAAACTAATTGTATTAGAATGAAATGTTACAAATCTGAGATTCTTGATTTGAATCTCAACTTCTTGATCTTGAAAGAAAACAAGGTATGAAAACTATTCAACACCCCCAAATTGTGAAACTATGCACATTTACTAAATAGACAATATGTCTTGAGTGCACATGTTTTCACAGTCTGTTTTTCTATAACTAGAAATAGACAAAACTACTTTACATTGTACACAATCTATTTCTAGCTAAATTCTATGACTTGATAGTATGCTCCATTCTACTTTCTTCCTTCTGTCTTTGTCTTGTTTTCTTTTCAAGTTTCATTGTAGACTTATCATTATCTTCGGAGGTTTGACTGACTTGATCATGACAATGCTTCAAATTACTTGTCTTATTCTTCTACAAATTTTCTTGAAACTAGCTTCTTGAAACATTTGAATACTCAACTATTGTTGTTTCGAGAAGTCATAAAATAGACTTCTCGATCGAGTACTTCTGAGACTCCTCAATTAGCATTTAACTGATTACTTCTCGAATGTCTAGACTTCTCGAATGATTTGATTACACAGACTTCTCGATTTGCCCCATTTCCTCAACTTCTCGATTGCTTCAATAACTCACATCTCGATTTGCTTCACTGGACTTCTCGAATGTATATCATTTTCACACTACTCGATTGGCTTTAATTCCTTAACTTCTCGAATGGACACTTCTCGATCGAATACTGAGCCAATGAGTGTTTTAAGACTTCTCTACCAGTTTCACATGTGTCTTCTATACCAGGGTGACTTCTCGATCGATCACTTGACTTGGAACATTTTTCATACTTCAGTTCTTATTTTGGTGAAGTCTTTTTAGGCTTGATGTATGATCCAGAATTGAATCTTCTATCAATCTTATTCTTCACTTATAATTGTACATTTGAATTTGCAATAGAAACATGCTTCTATGTGCAAGTACACATTAAAGACACTAAGTCACCAACCTAGTACAAGAGTTCTAAATGTGCTATAACAAGACAAGTACATTCAATACAGTATGTTTGATTTGGTCCAACAGTGTTATTAGAAAAATATAACAGTTAATTAATATAGAAACGAGGGTTAAAAGCTCGTTATTCCGTGACTAAAAGGGCCAATATTTCAATATGTGATATTTAGATTATTTAGTTGTAATTTGTGATATTTTGGCCCATAATTCTATAATTAGACCATTGTTTCGTAATTGTTTGACTTATTCTAAATTATTTCTATTTTATATTTAAAATATTTCCATTATTTATAAATTAAATATAAAATTTTTCCTGCAAAGTGAAAAAAGGTTTACATATTAAATTATATTAATACATAAAAATAAATCATTTTTACAATTGAAAAATAAAATAATTTATAACAATTTTTCTTATTTGTGAAAAAATAGTTTTGAATAAATTTACAAAAGAGTAATGCTAGGTACCACAAATATTGTTCCAAAATTTTTCTCAAATGATGTGATATGACACATAGAAAATTTTAATTCGTCGCGCATATGTATAAATGTGGGGTTCTATATTATTATTAAGAAAATTAACATTTGTATGCGTAATAACTCAGTATTTGAAGAAAAAGTTGAAGCAATTTTTGGGTAACTAGCATTTCTACTTACAAAATAAACAAGTTTACTTATTTAGGACAAAAGTATAGAGAATTTAAAATGATATTAGAGCATTTAAGATTTAGACTTTTCTTGTTTCCTAAGTTCGATTTCTGCATTGACATTTATGCATGTCCAATTAGAATTGAATTTTACAGGGTGTATTGAACTGATAAGAATCGAGGCCAAAAAAAATCGTACCGATTTTTTAGTTTGGGTTTGGTTCAGAAAATTTTACGAACCGAATACAAATCTAACCGAATCACACCATATTTATAATATATAATATTTATTATATATAATAATATTAGATAAATTATTTTTTAATATAAATATTTATAAATAATGGTAAATTGTAAGTATGTAATACAATTATAATATATAATATTACAGAACATGCAACTAATATTTTAGGCCAGCTCATTAACAATATAACGGTATAGCCCAAAATACTCTTAGGGCTAAACTCACTATTAGAGACTTAGAATATTAGGCTGTTCTCATTAGCACTGCCAAAAGATAGTCTGATCCGATCCGTAGTTAAATAAACGGATATGGATCCTTCGATTTTTTTCTTCAAATCACTAAAAATCTGATCCTATAAAGAACGGATATGGATTTAGTACGATCTGATTCGTGAACGACCCGATTATATATATATATATATATATATATATATATATATATATATATATATCAAAAATTCCGACTCCAATCCGATCAGAATCCAAAAAATAAATGAATCTCGATATGAATATAAATCAATGGCTGTTTACCATTTCTATTTTTTATTTGCACTGTAATACACTAGTCTATAAATTTTTCTTTCTACAATGTGTAGGAGGTTGTGATGGGTTTGTTCTGGTTGAATGTGTGGTTAATATACCTTGTACTCGATTATTATTGTATTTTATTTTCATTTTGGAGTACAAGGCAGGGAAGAGGGGGATTAATATTAAGTATTAGTATTCAGCCTCTAGTTATGTACATACAAGACACTCTATTTCCGGCTAGATGCCCAGCAAAACATGAAATTACTACTGCAATATTGTGTGAATTAATGTAGCTTATCATTGTGTAATTTTTTAATTTTTGATTTTAAAATCGAAACCACATCACTTAAAAACCGAACCACATATATTAAAATCGAACTGCACCAATAGTGCTTGGCTTTGTTACGTTTTTTATATTTTAAAACCGCACATATTTGATTACGATTACAGTTTTAAGTCAAAACCGAACCAAACCATAACATGCTCATCCCTAACATCTAGTTGTGAAGCGAGTTTTGGATAATCAGTCAAACCTGGGTTTGACCTTAAATTCATATACTTTATAGAGAACTCAATTCTTTCGGAATTTGAAAATATTTTGAATTTTTCTAGTACCTTTAAAATCTGATATTACCTTTATTTTTTTCTAACTCTTTTTTTCTTTCTCTTCTACTTTAACTTTGTGCATTATTCTTTCCAACTTACAATTGGGATGCTTAACTAACTCCAGTCTCCATATCTTGTAAAAATGACAGTATTTATTAAGGAAACTAATCATTCTCCTTAGATCATGTGTTGAATAATCTACGGTTGAATTTGATAAATTCAACTACAAGTCCAAGCCCAAATTTAAAACGAACCCAAAAAACAGGCCCAAAATCATGCTGCAGTCCAAAAGTAAGATAAAATTTAAATCGAAAACTTCCTCTCATGCCGGAAGTATCCGGAGCCCAATTTTAATTGGGCATTCTGTTTCAAATACACCCATACTCAGCCCAGAAATTCCCAAATCCATACCCGGTCCAACTCAAAGAAAGAAAGCACCACAATATTTATTAATACCTATTTTTAATTATTCTAAACAACTACTCTAATTAAATTATAATCGCTCATCTATTTAACAAATTTATATAAACCTTTGCGGAAATTAATTACAAGTTTCAATATCAAACCTATTAAAATATATTATTTTTTGTATATATTATATTTTAAAGCATGTACAAATCAAAATTATTTTCAACAATAATTTAATTTTTCTGACAAATTTTTTACAACAATTTTTCTTATAATATAACAATGTTAAATAACAATATTAAACGGATTCTAAATTTAACAACTCATATTTCACCCAAATTTCAATCTTACTAATTTTAAAATATTAACAAATATTTTACAAAAAAAGGAAAAACCAAAAATTTTGTGTGCAAACAATGTTTGATGCTATATCTGGAGTTCTATATCACTACTTCCCAATTCGTATATACAAACAATGTTGTGTGCAAACTTATTCATCACTTAACACATACACTACACAAATTTGTTTGATGATGATTCCACTTCTCTGAACAGATTCTAACGCTCCGATCCGCTGGTAATTTCTCATTTTCTCGCCTTTATATGTATTTACCTTGTTANTCATTTTCTCGCCTTTATATGTATTTACCTTGTTATATCTATAATAATTGATAGCTTATTATATTTTTCATAGCGTTTTATATTTATTATTGTTTAGTGTGAGTATGATTGCATGTAGTGAGGTCTTGTTGTAATCATATCATATATCATATTTATGTATATTTGGTGACATTGTTACCA
>QRFB01000793.1:4417-31257 GCA_008931105.1 Oenanthe javanica
ATTCGAACTTGATTTATTCTGAGCTTCATCATATACCACTTCACTTGTTATCATAACGGTTATACAGTCAATTCTTTTCTAACGTAGATGCAATTCTCAATTCCTTTTGTGCTGACGTTTAGTGCAACTGGTCTGGTTCACAAACGACTAACATGATCTTGATCTTCACATCTTCTTGACTATTCAATTGGCCCTGTTTCTCTAGTTGTTAAGAAGTGCTTCTATTGTAAGTACATTGGAATCCTCTGGCACTTATGCTAAACCATAAACATATCTGAAACCCTGAACATCTTCGAACTTTATCCTTCACTGAAGTCTGTACATATGAATGAACTTCCTCCAGCAATCTATAATAGACTCCAAGATTCCATCTAATATTTTGATTCTTTGTATTTGCCGTATATTCTATCTTATCGATTCCTGTACTTGAGCTCTGCAATTCATTGCTTGACTGATTTGCAGATTTGGATCACTAGAATCTTTCTGGTACTTTGACAACTGCTTCACTGCTTCCACATCCTTGAATACTTCAACCTTTATTCTTCACTGAGGCATGAACATATTAATGAACTTCTTCCAGTGAGCTAATGCTTCAAGTCTGTAGATTTCTTCTTTATCCTTTGTCTTTACCAAGTCTTCATGTCTTCCTGATTCCGGTGATAACTTCATATTATTTACACGTCCTGTTCTTGTGTTGAGTTATAACCCTATGTTACATATAGGTCTATACATACAGCCTTTCAATTCATTTAGGAGCAGTGTGCTAAAATCAAAGTACTTATCAAATATGATAGAATAAGCAACCTCTTGCATACTTGTGGTAATTGCATCAAAATTACTTATCTTTCCAGAAAATACTTTAATAATAGCATCAAAGAAGTAGCTCCACTATTTCCTAAGATTATTTCTAACAATTTCACCTAAACTAGCTTCAGATGTACCATAATTAACAGTAGCTAACATATTCCTAATTTCTTCATCAGTTGGGGGTTTTTCACAATTATTAGCAGGAATATCTAGACATTCAGAAATAGTAGCACTAGAGATGGTGTACGAGTTACCTTTGCAAGTATATGAAATTACCTTACCATTCTGTGATATCTCTGCAGAGTTCCATAGCTCTTCAACAAAAGAACACATGATTGTGGGTGCTTCACTGAGAGCCTTGGATACCTTGCATTCTCCTAAAAACATCATCAATGGATGAAAATCCCCAGGAGTATCATCCACTGTTAAATATGCCAAAAAGTTGTTCTGCTCATAGATGAATCTCGTTGATGACTGAATCTTATTTTGTAGTGCCATTGTTGATCTTAGAAAGAGTTTAAAGAAGAAGCTTTTTGAAGAGATTAGTGCAACTGCTTTAGAGTTCTTGTGTGAGAGAGAAATAGAGATGCAGAGTTCAGAGATTGAGAATAAAATAGCAAGTGAGAATAAAATGAGAAAAGAAATTGTTATTTATATTTTTGAGATTAAAATGACTTGAGTGGTCATTTTAATTAAGAATATAACTGTTGAAAGATAAAGGAATTGAAGCAAATTACCCTAAATAGCAATCGATTGATATATACAACTGGATATATGTATCTATTGACAAATAAAGTAAAGAGTCAACGACTATGATTTGATCAACGGATGTGTAAAAGCTATAGAAATTCCATTACCATTGATGGGTAATTACATCCTTTAATTCAGAATAATTAATTTATCAATCGATAAACAATTACCAGGGTAATTATCTATCGATAGATAAATATCCATCGATAGGTATATATCTTATCAGTTGATAAAATATATCAATTGATAACTGAGAAATATCCATTGATGATTAACACAGTTGTCAATTAATCACTTGGTTTCAACAGATAATTGTGAACAATGGATGCATAAAGAAAAACAAATAACTTAGCAAACATTTTGGATTAAGTAAAATGAAGACTACCTAACTCACAGTCTAATCTATTAAAATTAGATTCATCTAGAGGTTTGGTAAAAATGTCTGTAAGTTATTGTTCACTAGGGACAAAATGTAATTCAATTATACAATTCATTACATGTTCCCTAATGAAATGATACCTTTTGTCAATGTGTTTAGTTCTAGAATGTTGCACAGGATTTTCTGTTATTGCAATGGAACTTGTGTTATCACAGAAAATAGGAATCTTGTTCATGTTGAACCCATAGATAATTAGTTGATTCCTCATCTATAATATTTGTGCACACAACTTTCAGCAGTAATGTATTCAGCTTCTGCAGTTGTTGATAATGATTGTTGCTTCTTACTAAACCATGACACACGTTTGTTTCCTAAAAATTGACAGGTGCCTGTAGTACTTTATCTGTCTATTTTGCAACCTGCATAATTTACATCTGAGTAGCCTATTAGATTAAAACCAGAATATCTAGGATACCAAATACCTAAATTTGGTGTACCCTTGAGATATCTAAAATTTTTCTTAATAGCCACTAGATGATATTCTAAAATTCTCGTAATTGCCACTAGATGAGATTCTCTAGGTTCAGCCTGAAATCTGGCACACAAGAATGTAGAGAACATTATATCTGACCTACTAGCAGTTAAATATAAAAGTGAGCCTACCATGCCTCTATAACTTAAAATGTCCACTTTAGCTTCATTAGTATTCAATTCAAGTTTAGTGGTAGTGGCCTTGGGAGTTTTGTAGAAGAACATTCACTTAAGTCAAATTTCTTCAACAGGTCATGAATGTACTTTGTTTGATTTATAAAAATACCATCCTTATCTTGTTTGACTTACAAACTAAGAAAGTAGGTAAGTTCTCCCATCATGCTCATTTCATATTTATTTTGCATTAGTTTGGCAAACTTTTTGCAAAGTCCCTCATCTGTTGAGCCAAATATAATGTCATCAACATAGATTTGGACAAGAATACTTGAGCCATTTACATTTCTATGAAATAGAGTTTTATCAATAGTACCTCTTGTGAAGTGATTTTCAATGAGAAACTAAGATAAACTGTTATACCAGGCCCTTGGTGCTTATTTCTAGCCATAGAGTGCTTTGAGTAGATAATAGACAAAGTCAGGGAAATTTGGATCTTCAAAGCCAGGGGTTGTTCCACATAGACTTCCTCTTCTAGTTCTTCATTCAAAAATTCACTATTCACATCCATCTGATAGACCTTGAAATTAGCATGTGCAGCATAAGCTAGAAAGATTTTGATTGCTTCCAGCCTTGCAACTGGTGCAAAAGTCTCATCAAAATCAATTCCTTCTTCTTGTGAGTAGCCCTTTGCCACAAGCCTTGCCTTGTTTCTAGTCACAGTACAAGTTTCATCCATCTTGTTCTTGAATACCCATTTTATATCAATTACTGATCTGTCTTTTGGTTTGGGCACCAGTTTCCAAAGTTTATTCTTTTCAAATTTATTGAGTTCCTCTTGCATAGCTAATACCCAATCAGGGTCTTTGAGAGCATCTTCAACTCTTTGAGGTTCTTATTGAGATAGGAAGATGCTATACAGACACTCATTTTGAGTAACACTCCTTGTTTTGACACCATCTTCTGCATTTCCAATGATTAATTCAAATGGATGACTTTTTTCCATTTTCTTTTTGGAGGCAAATTTTGCCTTTATGATGAGGCTTCATGATCATTGGTATTGTACTCAAACTATTTTGAATTTGAGGATTGATCTTGAAAAGTGTTGATACCCTAGATGTAAAGTGTTGATTATCCATTGAAGGATTATCAGTTGATGCATTATCAGTCGATGGATGTCTGTCAACTGATAGATTATCCATTGATGATGTGACATCAATTGATATTGGTTTTCTGAGTACTTATGAATTTATTGGAATAATTTCTTCATCACTTTCTTTATTTGTTCCATTAGATTCATTCTCAAACTGCAGTGTGTCATGATTTCCTTCATAGTTCTAGCTGCTTCAATCAATGTCCTATTTTTCTTCTCAACAACCCCATTTTGTTGAGGTGTTCTTGGTGTAGAGAAGGTGTGTATGATTCCTTTAGATTCACAAAACTCCTTCATTTTGGAATTCTTAAATTCTGTTCCATTGTCACTTCTTATTTTCTTTACATCCAATCCAAGACTTTTCTCAACTTCTCTGATGTGCTTGATGATGAGATCACTTGCTTCATCTTTTGAATGCAGAATACCTTTGGTTTGGTTTCCAACTTTTGTACCTTTGGCTTAGGTGGTTTTACTTCCACTTCAACGTTATGTATTGGTTTCCTTACCTCAGGATTCTCAGTGCTAATACTTGGAATGTTCATGCTTGCAGAATTAGAGAAGTTTGGTGCACGAAAATTGTTGTGCATATTCCAGAGAATAGCAGGCATATTCATATTGGCAAATGCAAGATATGGATTAAACATATAAGGCATTGATGCATATTGAGCATGAATAGCATGAGGATCAACTAATTGGGGATAAAAAAAATTAGAGTGCATGTTAGGTATAATATGCACATTGGATGTTGCAGGCATATTGTACTTGCATTGCACAAATAAGTGATTCTTACTACCACACTTAAAAAATATCTTTCTAGGAGCATACTTGTCAGGTGTGTAGTTATTGTGTTTGTTTATGCCTACTTTACCATTTCTGTTCTTTTTCTTCTTTTCATTAGGCTTAATATCATGTTTTATATTTTCTAATTTTTCTTTCATTTGGTCTTTAGATAAGAACCCTATATTGGCCTTTTCAACTTTGATTTGAGGTTTAGAGGAGCTACCTTCTTCTACAAATTTAATAGGTCTGTTGAGATTGGTCTTCAAAGTAGATTGTTTAGCAGTTGATGATTTCTCAATCAGTGGACGATCATCCATTGATTCAATATTATCAATCGATGGATAATCCTTATTAGTTTATTCAGGATTAGCAATCGATTTCTCTTTGTCCAAAGATTGATTTTCATCAATAGCTAATCTCTCAAGAGTTTCAGACAAAATGATGAAGGACTTTGTTCCATGAATGTCATTCAAGTTTTTGCTAGCTTTACTAGACATGTTCCATTTGTCAATGGTTTTCAATTCTTCTTCTAGTTTTTCTTTAAGAATTTCTATTTCCTTTTTACACTCAACTAATTCCTTTATAGCATCTTTATTTTTTATCCTGAGTCTATCCATTTGTACTAGCTCACTCTCTAGATGAGTATTTCTTTCAGTTAGAGATTCTAAGGTGCTCTTGAGCCTATTGTTCTATTTGTTTAAAGACTTGAGGGTGACATGTAAATTATACAATTCATTAGACATTTTAGTAATGATAATATTTCATTCATCCTTGGATAACTCAGATAGATTTGTAGAAATTACCTGATTGCTAGAGGAAGTAGCTTCTTGGTCATCATGGTTGGCCATAAGTGCAAGGTTGATGAATTCCTCTTCTTCAGAATCATCCTCAGCAGCCCAGTCCTTTTCTTCTATCACAAAAGCCTTTTCTTTCTGTTTTAACAAATCAAAGTACTTCTTTTTATAGTCAATCCCATCACTATACTTTGATTTCTTCTCCATTTTTGGCTTTCTGCATTCATTTGAAAAGTGACAAGCCAATCCATAGTTAATACATTTGAATTAAGTCCTATCAACAAGATTTTTACTTTGTTGATTATCTCTTTTGAACTGGGATCCAGGCCTTTGCATAGGATTCCTCTTGAATTTGAGTTTAGAAAATTTTCTTAATAGAACAGCCAGATGCTCATCTATCTCATCCATTTCATCCTTAGTATATGATTCATCATCTTCAACTATTTCTTTTCTTTTACTAATTGAAGATTCATCATATCTAGTACCACTTGCAGCTTTACCATGACTTTCCTTCTTCCCTTCTTTAACAGTAACATCTTCACAGGGTTCTGCAACTTGCTTATCCTTGACCACTAAGGCAACATACTTTTCCTTCTTCTGACTTTTCTTAATCTCCTCATCTTGCCGTAGTTCTAACTCATAGGTCTTCAAGATTCTATACATCTTGTCAAGAGTATATTCTTTAAAGTCAGGAGTTTGTCTTATAGAAACAGTCATTGATTTCCATTCCTCGGGTAAGGACCTCAATAATTTAAGGTTGGTATCCTCAACAACATATACTCTTCCATATAGTTTTAGCTCATTCAATTGCTTTTGAAACCTACTATATGTGTCATTGATCGCTTCACCACTCTTGAAGTGAAAGACCTCATATTTCTGAATCAAGAGTTGCATCTTGTTCTTATTTACTTACTCAGTGCCTTCACATAGAGTTTGAAGAGTATCCCAGACTTCTTTAGAGTTTGTATAGTTGATAACATTGTCAAAAATATCCTTGTCAAGACCATTAAACAAAATGTTCATAGCCTTTTTATCCTCATCTATGTACTCACTCACAGGTTTTGGAATAAGCTTGTCTGGTGCTTGAGTACCATCTACATTCACACTTGTAACTATTTTCATAGGTACATGTGGACCTTTCTCTATACAGTTAACATAGGAAGGATCAATGGATAGCAAATGAAAGTGCATTTTGACCTTCTAGGGAAAGTACTCATCTTTTTCAAGAATTGTAATCTTCACCCATGTGTCTTTTTAACCCATACTTGATGTACTTAGATCTTACCAATTGTTATTTTCCCTTAGTACAAGTTTGTAGAAGGGAGGATTGAATACAAACTTATGAATTTTGACTAATTCTTGCGGATTCAAGTTTTTATTTTGATAGTTTTAGTGTTTGGAAATATATAGTAAAGAACCCGTTTAAACTATGAATGGAAAACTGGTAATCAAGAGAACAAAGAAAAGCAATTTAAAAATTACTAATGGATTAGTTTTCCACTAGTAAGAATTTTGCTTTCAATAACTCTTAGTCTAAAGAACCAAGTTGCTTACAAAATAAGAATTTGAACAAAGAAATGCAATACAATGATTTCTAACTTTTATATGCTTTTCTTGTTTTTGTTCTATATCTCATATTTTTTACAATGAACTGCTAAGACTGTGTATAGCAGTTCACATCCGACATCTATTTTTCTATCGATAGATAAAATATAAATTAAAATTACATTTTACAATGTATTCACTAAAATAGATTATAGCTTCTTTTCACAGTCTCCTTTGCATTTGTCTTGTTCTGGAAAAATATTTGCCTTGAAGACTGTGTTGCCTTGAAAGTCTTTACAATCCTGACAAGACTGTCTTCCATTGATTCAGTTTCTGCAAAGTTCTCATTCCTTTTGTCCTTAACCAATTTAGGAAATATTGATCAATTGATAATTGTTGGTAATCTTATCAATCGATCCTTCTTTACTTATCCATCGATGGATATGTTATCCATTGATCAATTAATGTATCAATGGATATCTTGGTTATCCATCGATCCCTTATCCATTGATTTTCTTTTATCTGTTGATTGCCTTGGTGCTTTCATCCGTTGATGGAGATCTATTGATTTGACTTTGGTTGACCTTTATCCATCGAGCAGTTTCTACATCCATCGACTTCAACATCTGTTGATCACTTCATTTGAGAAAATTCTGACTTAGAATATTTACAATTAATCAGTCATTCTTCTCATCCGTTGAAGAGCTATCAATTGAAGTCAATAAAATTCTGTTGACTAGTTCACATCATCCAACGACATATTACAATCAATTGATAATGAAACATGACTCGATTGTTATAACCCAATATATCAGTTGATTAACATTTTCAACTGATAATTAGTTTCCTAGTCAATGGATATCTATATGTCATATATCCATTGACCAGTTACATTTAAAACTAGAATCTATATTAAAATTCTAAGAAATTTGTTATCATCAAATCTCATAATTTCTAACAAGAATCCATCCAAAAATGAGATTTTTTGGAAGACTCGTGGAATTCATCATCTTTAATTTTTTGCTTATAATCACATACATGAAAATAGTTTGACAACCTCTTCATGATTTGTAGCATTATCTATTCGATCAACAGATGATGTTGATTAAATGGTAATACCTGATTAATCTCTTTCAGAGCTCACCTTCTTCACCTTTATTCCATATTTCATTCATATATAATATACTATGCTCATGTCTCCATTGACAATTGATTTTCCACATCTAAGTTAGCACCAAGAGAATGATCAGGCTTTTCAGGCACCAAGAAGCAATATCTGGTTCAATAATTTGCAAGATCACTTAGTGATATATATTCATGCTCATGAAATGAGCTTGGTGCAAGATTTAATGTGCAACACCAGCATCGACCGATGCTCCATGAATTCTTTGTCCCTCTTAACCTAGTGATAATGTTAATTTTTTTAATCGTGTTATTTCTTCATGTACATCTCAATCATAGCCATAAAATAAGTTAATCCTGAATTAAATTATATGATCCATGGACTTTATGAGCGACCATCTTATTAGCTATAAAAGATGCACTTAAGAACTTGAGATATGGAAAACTACTCTATTTCTGTATTATCTCAACACCTCGAATTGAGTAATAAAAAGAATATAATATAAATAAATGAAAATTTTATTAATGATAAAGTGATATAAGTGTGGCAGCATTATTAGAAAAGAGACAAGTTAGATAATATCTCTTGAATCAACTGTTCATCCTTAGAGCACTTTGTTAGAACAGTTGATTTATTTTCTAACCTTATAAAATGAAGCTAAGTTTTATTAACCTAGAAACATTGAGGAAAAATATACACTGATGGAAAACCCAATCCATCAGTAATTTTAAATATCTTTGTTCATTGTATTCTCAGTTTCATTTCTTGTTTATACACATTCTCTAAAAACACTCAAACATCAAGAATAAATATTAAAACAATAAAAAGTTTTAAATATTTGTATTCAACCCCCCCTTCTACAAATATTGACATTATTCTGGGGAATAACAATTGGTATCATAGAAGGCTTTCAACATACAGAAAGTTTAAAGATCAAGAACATTCAATATGGGCCAAAAAGATTTAGGTGTGAAAATTCCAATGCTAGAAAATGATGAATATTTTGCATGGAAAGTGAAAATGCATCTGCATCTACTCTCTCTTGACCCTTCCTATGTTCACTGTATAGAGAAAGGTCCTCATATCCCCATGAAGCTAGTCACTGGTGTAAATCCTGATGGAACTCCTGCATTTGACAAACATGTTCCAAAACTCATCACTGAGTACACAGAAGAAGATGAAAAGGAAGTGCTTAAAGACAAGAAGGCCATAAACATTCTGTTCAATGGTCTAGATAAAGATATGTTAATGTGATAAACTGCACTTCATAAAAAGAAGTATGGGATACTCTTCAAACTTTGTGTAAAGGAACTGAGTAAGTAAGGAAAAACAAGATGCAACTCTTGATACAAAAATATGAATAATTTCATTTCAAGAGTGGAGAGTCCATCAATGACACCTATAACATATTCCAGAAGTTGTTAAATGGATTGAAGCTATATGGTAGGGTTTATGCAAGTCAGGATAAAAATCTAAAATTTCTTAGATCTCTTCCAAAGGAATGAAAACCAATGACTGTCTCCATTAGACAATCTCAAGACTTCAAGGATTACACTCTTGAGAAACTTTATGGTATTCTCAAGACATATGAGTTGGAAATCCAACAAGATGAAGAGATTGAGAAGAATCAAAGAAAAGAGAAAACTGNGGAATCAAAGAGAAGAGAAGACATTGGCTTTGATGGTCAAGGGAAGGGAAAAAGGAAAGAGGTTGTGTAGAAGGTTCTGTCATGGTGGCTAGTGTGACTGATGAAGAGTCATCCAAAGTAAAGGGAAAGGGCAAGTGTGAAGAAAATGAAACATGCTCTCAGGATGATTTGGATGAGATTGATGAGCACCTTGCATTTCTATCAAGGAAATTTTCAAAACAGAAATTCAAGAAGAATCCAAATGCTTAAAGGCTTGGATCCCAGTTTAGAAGTAAGAATCAAAATAAAAATTTGGTTGATAGATCAAAATTCAAATGCTTTAATTATGGATTGGCTAGTCATTTTTCAAATGAGTGCAGAAAGTCAAATTATAATTATTTGAAGACAGGAAACTATAAAAGTGAATGATGATCAGTTGATATTGAAGCATCAGTGGATAGAAGATCAATTGAAGAAACCAAGTCAAACATTGAAGACTATCAACTTATGTGAAGACCCATCGATTGATATATCGATTGATAACATCTATCAATCGACGAGTCATCTTTTATCAATCGATGGATACAAAGATCAATCGAAGAAGAATATCAGTTGATGGATAAAAGGAAGGATCAATTGATATGCTTGACAGCAAATTATCAATTGAGTGAGAAAACACAAGTTGACAGACAAAAGCACACCTATGGAAGACATTATATGATTACTGTGAAGACTCAAGTTAAAGTTGTCTTTCCAAGTCTGAAGATTTTTCCCAAAATGGAAAAAGGCGAACAGGAAAGATAGATCAGAAACAATCTTAGTTTAGATTAATTGTTTTATACTCTTTCTAGGTATTGTAAACACACTTGTAGTATATAAAAAAGTGTGGTGGCATTGTTAGAAAAAAGAAAAGTTAGATAATATCTCTTGAATCAACTGTTCAGCCTTAGAGCACTTTGTAAGAAGAGTTAATTTATTTTCTAACCTTGTAAAACGAAGCTAGGTTTTATTAACCTAGAAACATTGAGCAAAAATATACACTGATGAAAAACCCAATCCATCAGTAATTTTAAATATCTTTATTTATTGTATTTTCAGTTTCATTTCTTGTTTATACACATTCTCTAAAAACACTCAAACATCAAGAACAAATATTAAAACAACAAAAAGTTTTGAATATTTGTATTCAACCCCCCTTCTACAAATATTGACATTGTTCTAGGGAATAAAAGAACTTAATCGACCGTTGGAGGAAAAATGAAAAGTAGAAATTACTAATTTTGGCAATCGACTGTTATACATACTGAGATGTATGTATTAATCAATTGATAAAATAAGTAATTAACGACTAGTATTTGTACAGGTAGATTGATGACATGGACCCTTTAAATTCCAGGTCATTGATTGATAACTAACTTATCCATCGACATGTACGAATATCCATCGATAAATATATTATCAATTGATATATTTATCTGTTGACAGCTGCAAACATTCATCGATAATTAAATACATCATCAATTGATATATTTATCTGTCGATAGCTACAACTATCCATTGATCAATAAATGTATCATCAATTGATATGTTTATTTATCGAATGATTTAGATATCCATTGATATGTAAAATGTTTATCAATTGATTATGGAAAAATCAACAGATTAACATAGTCAATGGATACAAAAATATATATATATAGATCATAAGTTGTCAGACATTTTAATAGATTAAACATAGTTAAGCATACCTAAATCACAGATCAATCTATTGAAAGTAGATTCATCTAATGGTTTGGTAAAAATGTCTTCAAGTTGTCTTTCACTAGGGACAAAATTTAATTCAACTGTACCATTCATTGCATGTTCCCTAATGAAGTGATACCTTATGTCAATATAGTTGGTTCCGGAATGTTGCACATGATTTTCTGTTATTGCAATGGCACTTGTGTTATCACAGAAAATAGAAATCTTATTCATGTTGAACCCATAGTCAAATTATTGATTCCTCATCCATAATACTTGTGCACAGCAACTTCCAGCTACAATATATTCAGCCTCTGCAGTAGATGTAGACACTGAATTTTACTTCTTGCTAAACCATGATACAAGCTTGTTTCCTAGAAATTGACAGGTGCATGTGGTACTTTTTCTATCAATCCTGTAACCTGCATAATCTGCATCTGAATAGCTAATCAGATCAAATCCAGAGTCTCTAGGATACCAAATTCCTAGATTTGGTGTTCCTTTGAGATATCTGAATATTCTTTTTATTGCAATGAAATGAGATTCCCTAGGATCAACCTGAAACCTAGCACGAAGACATGTAGCAAACATTATGTCTGGCCTACTTGCAGTTAAATAAAGTAATGAGCCAACCATGCCTCTATAACTTGAAATGTGCACTTTAGCTTCCTTAGTATTCAATTCAAATTTAGTTGCAGTGGCCATGACAGTTTTTGCAGAAGAACATTAATTTTAATCAAATCTCTATAATAAATCAAAAATATATTTGGTTTGATTTATGAAAATGCCATTTTTGACTTGTTTGACTTGCAAACCTAGAAAATAGGTAAGTTCTCTCATCATGCTTATTTCATAATTACTCTGCATCAACTTAGCAAACTTTTGACAAAGTTTTTCATTAGTTGATTAAAAAATAATGCCATCTACATAGATTTGAACAAGAATCATAGAGCCACTAACATTTCTATGAAAGAGAGTTTTATCAACAATACCTCTTGTGAAGTGATTCTCAATCAAGAATTTAGATAGTGTTTTATACCAGGCTCTAGGTGCTTGCTTCAATCCATAAAGTGCCTTGAAAAGATAGTATACAAATCCAGGATGAATAGGATCAATGAATCCAGGAGGTTGTTCTACATGCACTTCTTCCTCTATTTCTCCATTGAGGAATGCACTTTTTACATCCATCTGATACACTTTGAAATTAGCATGAGCATTATATGCTAGAAAGATTCTGATTGCTTCCAACCTTGTAACTGGTGCAAATATTTCATCAAAATCTATGTCTTCTTTTTGTGAGTATCTCTTTGCCACTAATCTTGATTTATTCCTTGTCACTGTACCAGATTTATCCATTTTGTTTCTGAACACCCATTTTGTACCAATGACAGACTTGTTCTTTGGTTTGGGCACCAACTTCCATACCTTGTTTCTTTCAAACTGATTCAACTCTTCTTGCATAGCAATTATCAAATCAAGATCATTCAAGTCTTCTTCAATCCTTTTTTGTTCTTTTTGAATGATGATTTCCTTTGTTTTTCCTTTTGACAGGCATCACATACTCCATCCTTGGTGAATTCCATTTGTGGAATGCCTCTAACCATATTCTTTCTAACCAATTGATTCATGGCTTTGAAATTCAAATGGGCTAGCTTCTTGTTCCAAATCTAACTTTCATCTGTATTGGCTTTGCTAAGTAAACATGTCATTGAATTTGCCTTTACAGAGTTAAAATCAGCCGCATAGACATTTCCTTTTCTTTCACCAGTTAAGAAAATTTTATCAGATTCTTTGTTGGCTATGATTCATGATCCAGTTGCAAAACCACACACCATTTCCGTTATCATACAGTTGACTAATACTGAGTAAATTGTTCCTCAATCCATCAACTAGTACTACATATTCAATGATAACATTTTCTCTTGCAATTGAGCCATATTCCAGAGTAAAACATTTGTTGTTATCTCCAAAAGTAACTCCTGGGCCAGTCTTTTACACAAACTTTGTGAGCAGGGACAAATCTCCAGTCATGTGCCTAGAACAACCACTATCCAAATACCAAAGATTTTTCTTCATGTTTCCCTGCACACACATAAAACAATCAAGTTGCTTTTGGTACCCAAATTGCCTTGGGTCCTCTTTTATTAGTTGTAGTCTGAGCCTTGGTTGCCAACTTTGATTCCTTTTGTTTTGGTGGATTTAAATCCACTTTAACTTTGGGAGTTGGCTTTTGTGGCTCAAACACCTTGGAACTCATGGCAGAATTTCCATGCATTTCATTATCTACATTTGGCATGTTCCATGGAATTCCAGGCATGTTCATATTTGCATATGCAAAGAATGGATTATACGTGTATGGAAATTATGCATAAGGCATATGAACATTGGGTGCAACCAAATTAGAAGACATGGCACTCATGAACATAGGATTGGTAAGCATAGCATTAACAGACATGACATGTGCATTGCATAAACAAATGATATACACTACCAAATTTAGCACACACCTTCCTATGTGCATACATATCAGGAGTATAATTATTGTGCTTGTTTATGCCTACTTTCCCATTCCTATTTTTCTTCTTTTTCTAAGACTTAGGGTGAATGATTTCAACATGTGATATCCCTTCTAATTTCTATTTCAATTATTTCTTAGATAAACTACCAATGTTTATTTTTTCAACCTTAGTCTCAACTTGATTCTTGGTTTCCTTAACAAACTTGATAGAGGTGCTAAAGTTGTTCTTCTTATTAGCCAATGATACTTTACTTGTCGATGGATGCTTATCAATTGATTCATCATCAATTGATTGATAATCCTTATCAGTCGATAAAGGATTAGCAGTTGATTGATCTTTATCCATTAAAGTATCAACCAATGGCTTGCCAACTGATTTAGGGGATTCTCCTAGAGTATCTAAACCATGAACATCAATAATTTGTTTGGAATTTTTAGCAAACCTATTCCATTTGTTAATGGTTTCAATTTCTTCAGCCAATTATTCTTTTAACAATTCTTCTCTTCTCAAACTATTTACTAGTTCATCTCTAGCATCTTTACTTTTCTGCTTGAATCTATCTAAACAAACAAGTGCATTTTCAAGAAAAGCATTCCTCTCAGCTAAGGCATCAATGGTGTTCTTTAACTTGAGATTTTCTTTGTTTAGAGATTTTAGAGTGACATGCAAATTGTACAGTTCATTAGACATTTCATTAATAGTACTATTGCATTCATTAGTTATAAGCTCAGAAAAGTTAATAGCTAGTACATGATTTGATGATGAACTAGCTTCTTCATCTTCATGGTTGACCATTAGAGCTAGATTGATGAATTCTTCAAAATCACCGTCCTCAGCAGCCCAGTCATTTTCTTCAGTAACAAAAGCCTTTTCTTTTTTTTAAGAAGATCAAAGTATTTCTTTTTGTAGTCAATACCATCATTTGACCTTGCCTTTTCTTATTTTGGCTTTCTGCACTCATTTGAAAAATGACCAGCCAATCCACAGTTAAAGCATTTGAATTTTGATCTATCAACCAAAATTTTGTTTTGATTGTTACTTCTAAACTGGGATCCAGGCCTTTGAGCATTTGGATTCCTCTTTAATTTTAGCTTTGAGATTTTCCTTGATAGAAATGCAAGGTGTTCATCAATCTCATCTAAATCATCCTAAGAGCATGTTTCATTTTCTTCACACTTGCCATTTCCCTTTACTTTTGATGACTCTTTATCAGTCTCACTAGCCACTATGACTGAACCTTCTACACAGCTTCTTTCCTTCTTCTCTTTATTTCCCTTGTCTATCAAAGCCACAGTTTTCTCTTTTCTTTGATTCTTCTCAATCTCCTCATCTTGTTGGATTTCTAACTCATATGTCTTGAGAATACCATAAAGTTTCTCAAGAGCGTAATCCTTGAAGTCTTGTGATTGTCTAATGGAGACAGTCATTGATTTCCATTCCTTTGGAAGAGATCTAAAAGAAATTTTAGATTTGTATCCTTAGTTGCATAAACCCTACCATATAGATTCAATCCATTTAACAACTTCTGCAATATGCTATAGGTGTCATTGATGGACTCTCCAATCTTGAAATGAAATGATTCATATTTTTGTATCAAGAGTTGCATCTTATTTTTCCTTACTTACTCAGTTCCTTTACACAAAGTTTGAAGAGTATCCCATACTTCTTTTGAAGAAGTGAAGTTTATCACATTGTCAAACATATCTTTATCTAAACCATTGAACAGAATATTCACGGCCTTCTTGTGTTTAAGCACTTCCTTTTCATCATCTTCTGTGAACTAAGTGATGAGTTTTGGAACATGTTTGTCAAATGCAGGAGTTCCATCAGGATTTACACCTGTGACTAGCTTCACGAGAACATGAGGACCTTTCTCTATGCAGTGAACATAGGAAGGGTCAAGAGAAAGTAGATGCAGATGCATTTTTACTTTCCAAGTGAAGTATTCATCTTTTTCAAGCACTGAGATTTTCACACCTGAATCTTTTTAGCCCATATTGACTGTTCTTGATCTTTAAACTTTCTGTATGTTGAAAGCCTAAGCTCTGATACCAATTGTTATTTCCTAGAACAGTGTCAATATTTGTGGAAGAGAGGTTGAATACAAATATTCAAAACTTTTGTTGTTTTAATATTTGTTCTTGATGTTTGAGTATTTTAGAGAATATATATAAACAACAATGAAACTGAAAATACAATGAACAAAGATATTTAAAATTACTGATGGATTGGGTTTTTCATCATTGTATATTTTTGCTCAATGTTTCTAGGTTAATAAAACATAACTTCGTTTTTACAAGGTTAGAAAATAAATCAACTGTTCTTACAAAGTGCTCTAAGGCTGAACAATTGATTCAAGAAATATTATCTAAGTTGTATATTTCTAACAATGCTACCACACTTGTTTATATACCACAAATGTGTTTACAATACCTAAAAATAGTATAAAATAATTAATCTAAACTAGGATTATTTTTTATCTATCATTCCTCTTGCCCTTTTCCATTTTGGGAAAAGTCTTCAGACTTGGAAAGACAGCTTCAACTTGAGTCTTCACAGTCATCATAGACTGTCTTCCATAGGTATGCTTTTGTCTGTCAACTTGTCCACTTGTGTTGTCTCACGCAATTGATAATTTGCTGTCAAGCATATCAATTGATCCTTCCGTTTATCCATCAATTAATATTCTTCTTCGATTGATCTTTGTATCCATCGATTGATAAAAGATGACTTATTGATTGATAAATGTTATCAATCGATATATATCAATCGATGGGTGTTCACATCAGTTGATGGTCTTCAATGCTTGACTTGGTTTCTTCAATTGATCTTCTATCCATTGAAGCTTCAATATCAACAGATCATCTTTCACTTGTATAATTTCCTGTCTTCAAATAATTATAATTTGACAGTCTAAGTTATACATCAGTTGATGACCTATATCAATCGACTCCAACATCAATTGATGAGAATAATATCAATTTAATTACACCTTATCGATTGAAATAGACCAAGTACACCTATGCTACAATCCAAATTATCAGTTGATTCACATAAACATTTCAACTGATAACTGGTTTCCTGATCAATTGATATTTATAATTTTCATATCAATTGATCAGTTACATCAATTAAAATTTCTATGATTCTAAGTTTACAGTTATCATCAAATTATATGTAGATTCCTAACAGTTATGAAAAGTGCTTTAGGTATGTCCTTAACAACATGTGGTATACCCCTTTCTTCAGCACTTTTTATGAACGGAGTTATGTTGATTGCCTTTCCTACAGATTGATTGTACTGAAAGCCTATTCCAACTTTTCGTTTTATCTCATGTTGGTCAATTAGGTCTTTTATAATGTAAGAGGAATTCTTATAGGCTAGACACTTCTTCTGTTCTTCCACTATCTGATTTCTGAGGTAGGATTCAACCTTAACATAACAGCTAACTCTATTGACTTGAAAATCTAAGTCCTCAGTCAATTTGTAATTTCTATTTTAAAACATCATTCTCATCAGTTAAAACTTCATTTTTGAGAATTAGTTTCTTAACTCTATCTCTTGTATCATCTAGTTCTTTACTTAGCAATTTAAACATTTTAGTGAAAGAGGGATTTACATCTATTCCACCTTGTCGAGTGAGAGATGGTGATTATATGGATGATGCCATAAGAGCAAGATTTCCCAGCTCTTCCACATCATCGTTGTCTGAGTTATCCTAGTTTTTTCCCTCTGCTAGATAAGACTTTCCTTGATCTTTTTTCACAAGTGCATCATGCTTTTCCTTGAGCTCTTCATATGACTCACTCTTCTTTCCTTGCTTAGGCTTCTTGCATTTAGTTACAAAGTGGCCTACCTCATTGCAGTTGAAGCAACGAAACTTGCTTCTATTAACTAAGCCGATCTTGTAGCTGCTTTTTGATACAGCTATCGAAGAACCTCCTTTTTAGAACCTTCCAAAATTTGGTTTAACTCTGTAGGAAGAGTTTCTTCGGAATCTCATGTTGCCAAACCTCCTGGCAACCATAGCTAGAGATTCATCTTCCAGCTGATCCAGTTCTTCCAAAGAGTAGAATTCACCATCTTCTTGTCTATCTGAAGTATGTCCAAATTCTGGAACCGCATACTTCATTGAATTATTTGAAGGTACAGCAACCTTCACTTATTTCTTCTCTGGTGCTTCCACTATCAGTGCTTTAGAGGAACTCAGAACCTTACCTCTGCCATATGTTTCTCTTGTCTGGATCTGCTCCAATTCATAGATCTTCAAAACTCCGTAGAGTCTTTCTAGGGTAACCTCTTTCATGTCCCTAGACACCCGGATAACTGTGATCCTATATTCTAGATGCTCTGAAAAGGTTAGCAAAAACTTCCTGTTGACCTCTTGGTTCTGATAATATTTTCCATTGAGGTTGAGCTCGTTTATTAATTTATTCAATCTCTGAAACACCTCATACATACCTTCACCAGGGTTGGATCTAAACTGCTCGTACTGGGGGGTCAGGATCTCCAAACTATTCTCTCTAACTTTTTCAGTCCCTTCATTTATTATCTCTATTGCATCCCCTATTTGTTTGGTGTTTTTACAATTGACCATGTGATTGTACATGACGTAGTCTAGGGATTCTATTAATATGAGTTTGAGATTGTTATTCAGGGACACAGCTTCCTTTTCTTCATCTGTGTAGTCAGCCAAACTTTTTGAAAACTGTCTGTGAGGAATTACGACCCCATCTACCTCGTGCTCGAGAATAACTTTTATTGGAGGTTCAACACTGTTGACCAAAATTAATGCATACATGGGATTAGCAATCCCAATGAATAGTAACATTTTATGCTTCCACAAATTATAGTGATTTTATCAAACTGTGGAATTTTAATGCTCGTCACATTTTATGCACTCATCTTTAAATAAGATTAAAAATTAAGTGTTTCAAAATATATTTTTTGACTTAAAATAATTTCTGATCAAAAATAATTTTTGGGTAAAAAATATTTTGTATAAAAATTATTTTGAATAAAAATTATTTCGAATAAAAAATAATTTTTGAGATCTGTATGAGTTGCAGAATATTTGATTCGGATCTTATATTAAAAATATCAACCAGCTCTGATGCCAATAGTTGGTCCCCGATATTGTAAAAGGGGGTTGAATACAATATCAATATTTACTCACGGAATATTATATTTAAAATATTATTTTAATTTCTCACGAGACATTAATTATTATGAAATACTGTTCAAGTAGAAGATATGATTTTAACTTGAAAAATATTACAAAATTAATATGATGAAAGTTTATATAACTGATAAAGTGTTTTAGAATAATTTTGACATGAATTGTTCTAATTTAACAATTATATTTCAAACCAGCACAGAAAGTCGATGAATTTTACAATGTAGACAAATTATTGAATTTGAATGTTTTCAACAACATAAATAATGAAGCTAATGGCCTCATATTTATAGAAGTAGAAGCTAGTAAGACTTTTAAATAAAACTTATTAAAAAAATTAGAAAGACTTTATAAATAGCCTTTAAGACTTTTTAAAATAGCTGGGCAAGACTTTTTATCTCTCGGTAAAACTTTTGAATGGTCGGTAAGATTTTTTAAAAGGTATTACCAATTTAATTCGGTAAGACTTTTTATAAGTCTTAATCAAATGTTTCGGTAAGACTTTTGAGTAAAGTCTTAATCAATTATTTCAACAGTGGTGGTGGACACAAAGAATATTCTGATAACAAAATTAAATATAACCTATTTTGATTATAAATAATAATAAAATATATATAATTCTTTTATTATATTCTTATTCCCACTATAAAAAAGAAATGTTTGTGTAACATTTCACACATGTATAAAATGGTGAGGACATGTGCTCCTTTCTTTCTCATTTATTTCATATCCATTTCAGGTACATACATTTTTTTATGTCATAATTTCTTTTATCTACCTGTTCATGTAATTATCCTTTATTATTACTCCATCCTCCCTAATTATTATTAATTTTTAATTTTTTTACACGTATATTTAGATATGATATACAACACCACAAATTATTTCAATTTATCAATTTTCAGGTGATGCTATGGTTACCAAACCAAGATTTTGTACTAGTTTTTCAACTTGTTTTAAAAATGAACGAGACATCCTACTTTTAATTTGATACAACATAGAGAACCATGATCACTATTTTTTATGATGTTTAGAAACGGATATTAAGCGTTGATAGTGTTTTAGGTACATGGGTGTAAAGTGGCTACAATGGGAGGAGGGTGTCCAAATATGGAAAATGTCTTTTTATATGTAGTAGTTGTTCTCGTGATTTTGGGTAAATTAGAGCAGCTTGTGAAGTTCCTGGTTCAGGAATAATGTTAGGTCCAAATGATTGTAGAAGGGGGGTTGAATACAATCTCTAAGAAATATTATATTCTGTTTCAGATAATTTTTTATTAAACAATTTTAATTATTATCACGAAATTATAATCAAATAAACACAGTTCAAGTAAAATACTTATATTAAACTTGACGGGTGTTACAAGATCAGTTCGAATAAACACTAATGGCTCT
Organism: Oenanthe javanica; assembly: GCA_008931105.1. Lineage (NCBI taxonomy): Eukaryota > Viridiplantae > Streptophyta > Magnoliopsida > Apiales > Apiaceae > Oenanthe > Oenanthe javanica. Next base: position 24,855 of record QRFB01000793.1, read on the forward strand.
TTAGAATTTCTACAGAATATTTGACATGAATGCTCTGTATTTTTCTTTTTAGCTCGAATAGAATGTTAATAGACTTGCGTGAATCTACTGACTTAATTCCTGTATTTATAGGCAAATTCAGACTTGGAAGACTTTTTCTGCTCGGGGAGACTTTTTCTCCTCGGGGAGACTTTTTATGGGCTGAAAGACTTTCTCTTGGGAGACTTTTCTGGCTATGGGAGACATTTCTGTTCTTAGAAGACTTTTTAAATCTTGAGAGACTTTTTAATAAACTCGGGGAGACTTTTTAAAAAATCTCGGAGAGACTTTTAAAAAGTCTTCCCGAGAGATCAAATGGTCGACCTGAAATGATATATGAATTGATGAACATCTTCTGACCTTTCCTCTTTTTTTCTTGTTTTCTTTTTTTATATATAATTTAAATTCTATTCCTTTATTATTTATCTTATTAATTAAATTAATTCCTTTTGAATTAATCTAAGTAATTAGGATATATAATAAATAATCTTTTTGATAATAGAATTAAATTAAAGTTTTCTTCATTCTAAATTAATTAATTTCTTAATCAATTTAAGGAATAAATTAATTCTGATTGAATTAATTTACTAATTAAATTAACTAATAATTTAATCAATTAATAGAGAATTAAATTAAAGTCTTGACTCCACAATTGTTGATGATATAATTTTAAATCTTCTGTCTTCACAGCAATGTCTGTAGCTGACCATTTCTTCTGTAGTAAAGAATCTTCTCTGTATTTTGTCAACACTCTGTGTACTGGCTGGTTCACGAGTGATTCACAACAAATAATATTCTTCACTTGACTTTTACAATGGTTCACTTCTGCTCCTTCTGATTTGACTATTTCTGATGTCACACAATCTTGAAATCTTCTGACACTATAGTTTCTTCAAACTTAAATACTCCACTGAGGCATGATCAAATAAATTGAGCTTCTTTCAATGTAGTACTACTTCAAGTTTATAGGTTGACTTTGATCTTCTTTTTCTTATCAAATAATACCTGCTGAAGATTCATGTGACAGATAATATATTTACTTACAAATTATATATGTTTGAGTTGAGTTGTCATCTCGCTAAACAAATAGGCTTTTAAACATGTCTTTCAATCTCCCCCTATTTGTTTGTTAAACAATAGCAAGCAAATCACTAGAGGATAACTCAACTAACAAACAAGAAAAAGATATAACAATAAAACTTGTAAATAAACAAACTTAGTTCTGGTTTATATTAAACATTACCAGATTCAAACATTAATGATAAATACAAGATAGTTGTTCCTCTAGACTGAACAAATAGAACAAAGTTCTATCTTGACTTACCTATCATTACCAGCTTCAGAAGTATCAACTTCACCTTCTTCTAGAGTTTAACTTTTGTGACCAGGTGTTATTGGTACATCTTCAGTGGCTGGTGTCTCTGGATCAGTTTGTACATTTCCAGATTTCTTGAGTAACTAAAATGAAAGATGTTTGTTCCTCTAGCACTGAACATATTATACAAGTAGTATTATCTTCATTTCTCAGACTCATCACTACTCCCCCTTAGGATGGCAGGGATGAAGTCTTGTTCTCTTCTTATTACCACTTCTCCTCTGTTTCTCCAACTNTCTAGCACTGAACATATTATACAAGTAGTATTATCTTCATTTCTCAAACTCATCACTACTCCCCTTTAGGATGACAGGGATGAAGTCTTGTTCTCTTCTTATTATCACTTCTCCTCTGTTTCTCCAACTCCTGTCTTCACTTCTCACCCAAGGTGAATTATCCAACCTTTTTAATAGAGGTAACAACAGACATGACATACATTCTGCATTAAACCATCGCAGATATAAAAAAATGCAAACTATGACATGTTATGCATTTTAGAAAATCCGGTTAATCCTATATACAAGAATCTTCTAAAATCAAATGGAATAGAAGAACTAATAAATAATCATTAGTTTTATCCAATCCAAGCATGTTGTTATATACCCCCTTTTCTTGTTCAACAATGGAGTAATCCTCTTCTAGTAAAAAGACTTTGTTCAACAATTCTCCCTTTTGGATCTTGTTCAACACTTCTTCCTTTTTGGATCTTGTTTAAACTTCTCCCCCTTAGTTGAGTAATCCTCTTCAGAATCCTTAATATCAGAAGAAATTTCTTTCCCCTTAGTTGAGTAACATTAGAAATTTGTAACAGGGAATTGGGAATGGGATTTAGTAATTATGCTAGTGTGTGATTTTACTTTGTGTTTCTCACAAGTGTTTCACTCATATACTCTCTAAGTGTTTCACTCATAGAATATATATTTTCACTCTTNTCTAAGTGTTTCACTCATAGAATATATACTTTCACTCTTTTTCACTTGTGTTTCACTCATATACTCTCTAAGTGTTTCACTCATAGAATATATACTTTCACTCTTTCTCACTTGTTTTTCACTCTTTTTTCACAACACTGTTTCTCTCTTAGTACGGATGATACAGTCTTTTGTACCTGCAAGAAAGATCATCATAGCCCCTCCAAGAGAGGTCGCTGGTGGTGCAATGGGGTTTCGTAAATCTCCGTCCTCAATTGAATCCATTAAAATATTTGGCTTTGAAAACTGAATTGCTTCAGGAATAGATTCAATGAGTTTCTGATCATCTAAGATGATCTATTCCGTTAGGAATCCACATATGTTCCATCTGGGGAGGGAGACACGGATCTATAATGTAGCAAATGATCCAAGTTTCCTCCTGACACATGTGAAGGCATGTTGATTCAGTCAGAATCATCAATCATCCTTCCTTCCTTGATATGGAAGTTTAGAATAATTGCTTCCGTCAATTCATCCTTAGTGTGTGACAATCCTTACAGTGCATTTGAATATTACATTTATGGTTTGCAGTGTTTGAGAGTGTCCAGATGAAGTTGACTCTTTACAAATGGCCTTGGCTGACAGGCCGAATTCAATAGACTCATCATGTTAAGATAACGAACCTAGTAACAGTGTTGCCATTTGCAAATCTATACACTTTTGGGATGATATAAATTAGTTAGCAGTTGCCTTGGTTTCAATTTCATATTCTAACTAGAGGCAGAGCTGCTGGAACACTCATAGATACTTTTCTTTTCTAGTGCACCAGAGGCACTTACTCTCTCACCCTCTTTAGTTGATCACACTTTTCTTTTCAGGGGTTTAGTAGATGAAGTTGTATCTGTTTGAGTGTTTGTGGTTCTATGATCTGTGTTAGNNCGTCATATGGCCACTGAGGGATCAATATATCAATTGATTAGAGAATATATCAAAATCGAGATTACCTGCTTTTACCTCGAGTCGATTGCTCTTGTTCGGCAGGACACAGATATGCTTTTATTATTAGTGATTTTCAGATAAACAAAATATATATATTATCACTAACAATAAAAATAATAATTAATTGTAATGAAATAATAACAAATTATCAATACATGATAATTAATAATAATTTCAAAAAACAAGTAATTATGCTCATAATATCTCATCGTATTAAAATTCTGAAACTAATAAACATTTAATTGTTTCAATTCATAATTTTAATAAGATAAAATATCATCGCTAAATACTAAATAATCATAGGAATGAAAATTAGCACTTAACTACATACATTATATCTAATAATTGTTACTCAAGCATATGACAATTATACTCATAACAATTATCAGTGATATATGTAAGCTCGAGAAAATAAATGTAAAGAAATTCACATGTCCTTTAAATATTGACATTTAATACTTATGATTCTTAGAACAATTTCTCGTAAAAATAAAAATAACTATAAACTTACACACCTATATATAGAAATAATGTACTAACAGTTTGAAAATAAAAACAATATGTACCAATTGTTGAAAAACAAAAATAATAAAGATATATATACAGTATAGATGCCAATTAAATAAAATTGTACAAAGTTCTATTAACCTATTTATTAAACTTAATGTGTATATATATATATAATAGCTATACTTCAATATTAAATTATTTTCAAATAAAAATAACTTTTACCAAAATTCTAACTTGTAAAATTTTGATTAAATTNACTTGTAAAATTTTGAATAAATTATTTTTAAAGATAATAATCTAATAATTAAAATATAGTAGAATACAATCAAAATAGATAAAATAAAATATTATAATAATGTACACTAAACACACATTCGAGAACTAGAATGTAGTAAAATAAATTCACAAGTGTTATGACAAATATTCATATAACAAATACTTGAAATTTTATCTAAGAACATAACGCAGATGTGAACTGGGATTTAAGATGAAGAACTATTCAACATCCCAAGTTCACCAACCAACCCGGTGAATGTGAATTCATCAAGAGGCTTAGTAAAAATATTTGTAGTCTGTTCTTTTGTGGGTACAAAGTGTAACTCCACAGTACCATTCATAACGTGTTCTCGAATAAAATGATACCTTATATCTATGTGCTTTATCCTCGTGTGTTGTACAGGGTTGTTGGAAATCGCAATGGCACTTGTGTTATCACATAAAATAGAAATTTTATTTAACACAAAGCCATAATCTCTGAGTTGATTCCTTATCTATAAGATCTGAGCGCAACAGCTTCCCGCAACAATGTACTCAGCCTCTGCTGTAGAATTGGAAACTGTTTGTTATTTCTTGCTGTACCAGGAAATCAATCTTCTTCCTAGGAATTGGTAGCTCCTTGAGGTGCTCTTTCTATCAACAACACTACCTTCATAATCAGAATCTGTATATCCTATTAGATTAAAACCAGATTCTTTAGGATACCAGATACCAAGATTAGGTGTACCCTTAAGATATCTTAAGATTCTTTTCACAGCAACAAGATGAATATCTCTAGGATCCGCTTGGAACCTTGCACATATACAAGTGGCATACATAATATCTGGTCGGCTTGCAGTTAGGTAAAGTAGAGATCCAATCATACCTCTGTAGCTTGTGATGTCTACCTTTATTGAGTTTTCACATACTCCAAGCTTGACAGCTGTAGATGAGGGAGTTCTTGCAGATGCTGAATCTTCCATGTGATACTTCTTCAGAAGTTCTTTAAGGTATTTGTACTGACAAATGAATATTCCATATATTCTTTGACTCACTTGAAGTCCAAGGAAGAATTTCAACTCTCCCATTAAGCTCATCTCATACCTACTCTGCATTAACTTAGCAAATCTCTTGCACAAGTTATCATTAGTAGACCCAAATATTATGTCATCAACATATACTTGTACCATTATCAGATCATTATTGTGTTTCTTATAAAATAAGGTTTTATCTATGACTCCTCTAACAAAAGCATTTTCAAGTAAGAATTCTGAAAGAGTGTCATACCATGTTCTGGGTGCTTGTTTGAGACCATAGATAGCCTTGAAAAGAAAATATACAAAGTCCATGTGATCTGGATCTTCAAAGCCTGGGGGCTGTTGTACATATACCTCTTCAGCTAACTTTCCGTTCAGGAATGCACTTTTCATGTCCATTTGATAAACTTTAAAATTGGAGTGAGCTGCGAATGCCAGAAACATCCTGATAGCCTCAAGTCTTGCAACTGGAGCGTAGGTTTCATCATAATCAATTCCTTCAGCTTGGGAATAACCTTTTGCAACCAGTCTGGCTTTGTTTCTTATTACAATGCCATCTTCATCCAACTTGTTTCTGAATACCCATCGTGTGCCAATTACAGTCTTGTCCTTTGGTCTGGGTACCAGTTTCCAAACATCTTGAGATTCAAATTGATTGAGTTCATCTTGCATAGCAATCACCCAATCAGGATCAGACAGTGCTTCTTCTACTTTCTTAGGTTCCATTTCAGATAGAAACCCAGAATAATTGCATTGATTCTGTGTAGCACCTCTTGTTCTAACACCAACATCTGGATCACCAATGATCAGCTCAAAAGGATGAGCTCTACTCCAAATTCTCTGACTTGGCAGATTAGATCTTGATGATTCACCTTGATTTTCATTGTGATGTTGTGTTATCCTTCATCTCCTCCCCCTAAGTTACTGCTAGGATCTCTTGATGAATCTCCTTGTGTGTTAGGGGTATCTCCAGAATTTCCATTGTTTCCACCACTAGCACTTGGAACATCAACATTATTATCATTGTTGTTACCTGTTGCAGCCTCAGGTTCGTTTTCATCATCTGAGTGTGAGTCTAGCAAATTGTTGAACTTAAGAGTTTCAGATGGATCATCATTTTGGATGTCAAGGAATTTTGTGTCATCAAAAGTTACATTGACACTTTCTTTGACATGATGTTGATCAATAATATACACCCGATAAGATCTTCTAGAATAACCAACAAAAATAGCTTCTAGAGCTTTAGCCTCGAACTTTCCAATACGTTCTTCTCCATCTTTAAGTACAAAGCATTTAGC
>QRFB01000793.1:31263-44060 GCA_008931105.1 Oenanthe javanica
AAACTTCCTAATACGTTCTTCTCCGTCTTTAAGTACAATGCATTTAGCACCAAATACATGAAAGTATTTGAGCGTTGGTTTCTTGTTAGCCATTATTTCGTAGGGTGTCTTAATTAAGTCCTTGTTGATCAGAGTCTGATTCTGGGTATAACATGCAGTATTTATAGCTTCAGCCCAAAAGTACATTGGAAGCCTTGATTCACTCAGCATAGTCCTTGCAGCTTCAATTAATGTACGATTCTTCCTTTCTACCACTACATTCTGATGTGGAGTTCTAGGCGCTGAGAATTGTCTTGTTATTCCCTTTTTAATACAAAAGTCATTCAGAACTGCATTCTTGAATTCAGTTCCATTGTCTGACCTTATAGCTCTAACTGGAAGCTTCGAATCCAACTCAATCATTTTGATATGATCAATCACCATTTGAGGAGTTTCATCCTTTGAGTGCAGGAATAAAACCCATGTATACTTTGAATAGTCATCAACAATCACCAAGGCATATCTTTTATGTGACATTGACATAACATTGACTGGACCAAATAAATCCATGTCAATTAATTGTAGTGGTTCAGTAATACTAAATGTGTCAGTGCTTGGATGTGATGTTTTCTTTGCTTTCCCTTTCTGACATGCCTCACAAAGTCCTTCTTGTGTGAATTCCAATTGAGGCAGTCCTCTCACTAATTCTCTTTTGACTAGAGAATTCATAGATTTGAAATTAAGGTGTGAGAGTTTCTTGTGCCATAGCCAACTTTCATCTGACGAAGCTTTAGCATAAAAACAATTGACTTCATCTCTGCAACCTGAGTTCAGATCGGCTACGAACAAGTTTCCTTTCCTTACTCCCTGAAGAGCAAGCTTTTCATCCTTCTTGTGAGAAATCAAACATCTCTCCTTCACAAAGTTCACTGTGTATCCCTTGTCACAAAACTGACTGATACTCAGAAGATTGTGTTTGAGACCTTCCACGAAAGATACATTATCAATGACGACATTGCCAGCTTCTAAACAGCCATATCCCTTAATCTATAGATTACATAAAATATCAATTAAAAGAATACACAATCCATCAAGATTACAAACGATATCAAAAAATATATACATCTCATTTATATCATGTATTCCTTTTCGACTATAAAAGGTTGATATGTATTAAAAGTTTATTATCCCATTTTCTTCTATTCATAAAATGACCATAACATTTGTATCCCCATTTCTCATACTTTTCTTGTCCATCTCAGGTACATATTTACTTTACACTATTTAGATTTTAAATTTGTCAAATTTGATCCATGTTTACCCAATCATATGGTTATTGAATCAAGTTTTATGTAATTATTATACTTTTTTGTGAAAATTAATTTAAGTATGAGAGTATTTATTTGTCAATTTTTGAAAATTTCAAAACAATATAAAGAGCAATAATTATTTCTCGTATCTATAATTAAGCACATAATATACATTTTTAATTCTTGTTTCTTTTTCTACATCGAAGAGATTTAATGACTTTTTCTTACATTAGTTACTCTTAATATAATTATTATTATTATTATAAATTTTGATTAATGCGAGTGAATTTACAGTATTTCAGGTAAACGGGTGTAATATCGATGCAGTTGGGGGAGGTTGTCCCGATTTAACATTATGTGAACAAACTTGTGGAGGGTGTTATCGAGGTATTGGAAAAGTAGTAGCATCATGTGAGGCTCCTGGTGCTGGAGTTTACTGGTGGATATGCCGATGTTATTTCTCAGATGGTGCGCCTTGTCCTCCTGTTGGTGGTCCCAAATGTCCTGATCCACCTCCTCTTGCCATTCATGCTCCTCCACTTCATACATCTTCTGTTGTCATTAATGATCCTCATAACCACCCACCAACTCCAACTGTTACCGCTGTAATAGTTTAAGTATAAAATGTGCCTATATATATATAATAATGTATTTTATATATGTTTTGGCTTATTATTATAAAATTTTAATAAATGAGCAATTTACTTTTTTTTGTTTAACCTTTAACCAACAATGAGTTTGTAAAAGAGGGGTTGAATAGAATGTCAAAATCTTTTATGAATTTATTAAACAGAAAATATACACAAATTAAAATAAAAATGTAAGGACAATACTAAAATTACTAGTGGTCTAAGATAGATCCATCATAGTTATTTTTATTGCTCTTGAATAATATGCATCTAAGATATAACTGCTAAGTTTCAATATTTTTATACTTTTTTTTACAAAAATTTATATATAAGAAGTAAGCCAACCAAATACTAATATTTAAACATTTATTACTATACTTGTTTATATATTACAAGAGTTACAAGTTTGAACATTTTTTAATAGATAAAACAAATAAACCTAAATGCGGAAACTTTGGCAAATGGTCAGACAAGTTCCTAGAATGACCGGCTTCTGTCTTCCAGAGTCTTCACATTCATACAAGTTTGATTATCTTGCAAGTACCTAAGAACTCTACAGAGATGGATGCATGTATTTTAGGAACCTAAAGATGATGAGGAAAAACCTCTACGGGATGACAGTAAGTGCCAGAAGAGAGATTTAATCTATACAAAATAATATGCCATAATCATCAGGAATGATAAGGTATTTAAGATGTCACACAAACATCCTTACTGTAGGGATGCAATAAAGGAGCAAATGATTCTCAGTGCACTCCAAAGGAATGAATTGTCATCCACAATGTCTGAAAGAATCATTGAACAAGATAAAGTTGAGCAAATAAGGCAGGATGAATTATTAGGCATGCAATGGCAACAGAAAGTGGGGGTTCAAGAAGCAAAACCAAAGATAGATGGTAAAGACAAAAAGCCTAATGTGAGGGTTATGAAAAAGAAGATGCAACAAATTGTTTATTCTACTTCTAACAGTACAACACCAATAAAATTGCCATATATTTTTGAAGTACATGAACCAACTGATGAATCTAATACAATGGTCAAGAATGAAAAAGGGATAAAGCTACAAGAATTTGTTCCTAGGAATGAACCTGCAATCAAAACTCAAGGTGTGAAGGAAATTAGAATACGTAGAAAGTTAAAATTTAGAGATAAAACTATGTCTTTGGGGTATGAAGATCGAGTAAAAATGACGGTTTCATTAAAAGTGATCATGAATTAAGACTATGAAACTCTCAGAAACTCTACCCCATGGTTGACAAGAGACCTTATTTTGTTAGTTCTTAAATCATCATAGAAGGGGAGGTTGAATATGACATGGGTAGCTTTTAATTCATTTTGTGATTATGATTTTTGTTCTTGGTTAATAATAAATATAGTCTTTAATGCATCTGAACAACAAGAACATATTCGGGGAATATACGTTTGTATTATATAAATGCAGAGGTTACTACACTCTAATATAGGAATGTATTAGCTACAATGATTCTCACAAACAGAAATAAATACAGCTTTAATAGTGTTCTGTATCTTTACTATATCTTAGCTGTATCTCTCTCTCTCTGTGTTGTGAATGAATTCTTTCAAAATGAACAAGTCATTTTGTTATAAGTGTAGGCTTTACAATAATTAAAATGCAATCTAACTGGTGGATACTTTTCCCTTATTGCTTGGCTTAAAATTCCCTTGAATAAATTCTAAGTGGCTGTAACATTTGCCCTGTATTGTAATTAGAATTATTCTACACTTTAAGTGTAAGTGGCAGATGTAGCTTGCATTTGTGTCTTAGAAAATTTTCTAGTTAAACTAGATGTAAGTGGCGGCAATTGCTTCCTTGCATTGGCCTTAATATTTTCTGTACACTTGAATAACCATAAGTGGCTGATCCACCTTGACTGTTTTGTTTTAGAAATTTCTCCACCACTTATTAAGGTAAGTGGTGGATGTATATCTACTCTAGCCACACTTAGACAAATCAACTCCTCATAACTGTAATTGGCGGAAAAATACTATGTCCAAGTACTTAGTACATTTTCACATGCTTGTAAACTAAGTGGCGGCATGTTTGTCCTTGTGACAGCACATAGAGTAATTTTCACTCTAATAACATAAGTGGAAGATGAACATACCTTGTTGCAACACTTAGAACTATTTTCCATTTATTCCAAGCTAATTCACCAAGTTCCTGTCAATTATTTCTTCACAATAAATAAGATGATCCTTTTCTTTTGTGTTGACACTTAGTGCACTGGTTTGGTTCACAAACGACTAACATTGATCTTGATCTTCATATTCTCATTCAATTCAACTCACAGGAGTGCAACAGTGCTTTATCGCTTGGAACATTGATTAAGATTAATCAATGTAACTTCACTAAAATCTTCTGCTATTGACTAATTGAACTTTAATACCGTATGAAACACCAAATAACTTATTTTTCACTGAGGCATGAGCATCGACATGAACTTCTTTCAGTGTTCTTCAATATTTTTTCTGATATTTAGATTCTTGTAGTTACATTTTATTCATACTTGTAGATTCTTGTGATTAGATTAATAATATTTAACAGTCCTTTACTTTAGTTGAGTTACAGTTCCTCGGTTACATTGTTTGTTACATTATACTTTACAATATCCCCATATTTGATTGTTTAGAGTTCGATAAACAAATCCTTGAAGAGGATAACTCAACTAATAATAAAATAAAAAGTAAAGTGTGTAAATACTGAAAATAATATTAATTACATTTTGGATCAAATATTACAATTCAATATTTCACTATAATTAAGGTACAAGAATGATTTGTTCATCTAGCCTGAACTAATCTTCAATTGAATCTTTATTCTTGAACTCTTGATATCTTTTCTAAGATAATGTCGAAGGTCTCCCATTCTAGAAGATTTCTTGGCTTAAGATGTTGGAGTTGATCTAGGATGAGTTGCAGAATCGGCATACTATTGAACTTTTTCATTTCTTTGAATGTGAAGCTAAGTTCTTTAGTCCATCCTCGTACAACTACCCTCTTTGGATTGATCAAGACTCTTCATGTTATAAAATTTTCTTCTTCCTTCACTGTTATCTTGTAGGCTTCTTCTAGTTCTCGCAGAATCGACTTGTCTTGAGGATTTATTGACTTTCTGAGTTTTCCTAGAATTCTACTCACCACTTTAGATTTTTCATTTCTGAGCTTTCTTACTTCAATTATTCTTTTAGCTTCGTTTCTTGATGAGTAGATGACTTTTTGTGGACTTGTTGAAACCATTGGTTTTCCAACTTCAATGGAGTTAAATCTTGGTTCATTTGGCTCTTCTTGAGAAGTTTTTGTTAACAAGTCAAACAAGTCTTCGTCACCCGGATCAACTCTGAAAGGTTCTTTAGATTGAGAACTTTTTGATGGATCAATTCTTTTTACTTGTGAAAGGTCTCCCCCTAAAGCTTTTGAGATGTTCAGTCTATAAGCATAAATTATATCGGCTACTTTCCACTTTGCTTCTGTTTTGAATCCTGTTAGGAATTATGTAGGCTTGATGATTTATTTAATCTTAGAATCATAGAAATTAATTTTATAAATGATAAATTGATATATGTTATAAATATCAATTGATTAGAAAACCATTTATCAATTGATATGTTTCTGTAAATCAGTTGATAATATGGATGCTTTAGCAAGATAGATGCACTTAGTTTATCAACTAATATGGCTAGATCAATTGATAGTATTCTACTCATCAATTGATACTAGACTCAATTGATATAGGTCACCAACTGATGTATGTCTTAGACTATGGTAATTGTAATTATGTTGAAGAGATGAAAAATGTACAAGTGAAGGATAATCAGTTAATATTGAAGAATCAATTGATGTTAAACCAAGTCAAGATAAAGACCATTAACTGATGAGAAGGCCCATCGATTGATAGCATCTATCAATTGATAAGTCAATAGCTATTATCAATCGATGGATACCAAGGTCAATAGAAGAAGAACATCAGTTGATGGAAGCAAGGAAGAATCAATGAATATGCTTAACAATAAATTATCAATTGATAGGGACTACACAAAGAGACAAATAGTCAGGAATCTTCAGACAAAAGTACAGCTATGGAAGACAGTCTACATTGACAATGAAGACTCAAATTGAAGTTGTCTTTCCTAGATTGAAGATCTTTCCCAAAATGGAAAAAGACAGAAAGGAAAGATAGATTAATAACATTCCTAGAATATGTATTTTTATATGTACTCTATTCTTGGAATTGTAAACACACTTGTAATATATAAACACGTGTGGTAGCATTGTTAGAAAATAACTAAGTTGGAATATCATTCAGAATCAACTGTTCAAGCCTTAGAGTACTTTGTAAGAATAATTGATTTATTTTCTAACCTTATAAAAAGAAGCTAGGTTTTTACAAACCTAGATTATTCGAGCAATCAATTCACTGGTAGAATACAAAAACCACCGGTAATTTTTTATGTTGTTCAAAGTTTTAATTTCATAGTTTATCTGTTTTATCTTATATCTCTCAAACACCAAAAATACAGAAGAACAAATATTAAACTTGAAGAATTACAAAAAAAATTATATTTATATTCAACCCCCTTCTATAAATATATTGGCATTGTTCTGGGAAATAAAAATTGTTATCAGAGTATATGCTTTCAACATACATAAAGTTTTAAGATCAAGGGCAAGTCAATATGGGCCAAAAGGATTCAGGTGTGAAGATTTCAGTGTTGAAAAAAGATGATTACTTTTATTTGACCCTTCATATATCAACTGTATAAAGAAAAGTCCTTATGTTCCTATGAAGCTTGTCACAGGTGTAAACCCTGATGGTACTCATGCCTTTGATAAGCATGTTCTAAAACTCATTACTGAGTTCACAGAAGAGGATGAGAAAGAATAACTGAAAAACAAAAAGGCCATTAATATTCTATTCAATGATCTGGATAAAGACATGTTTGAAAATGTGATAAATTGCACTACATCAAAGGAGGTATGAGATATTCTTCAAACTCTATGTGAAGAAACTGAACAAGTCAAGAAAAACAAGATGCAACTCCTAATTCAGAAATATGAATCTTTTCATTTCAAGGGTAGAGAGTCGATCAAAGATACCTATAGTAGATTCCAAAAGATTTTGAATGGATTAAAACTATATGGTAGGGTTTATGCAACTAAGGATACAAACTTGAAATTTCTTAGATCTCTTCCAAAAGAATGAAAGGCAATGATTGTGTCAAATAGACAATCTCAGGACTTCAAGGATTATACTCTTGAAAACATTTATGGTATTATCAAGACATATGAGTTGGAAATATAACAAGATGAAGAGATTGAAAAGAATCAAAGAAAAGACAAGACTGTGGCTTTGACAGTTAAGGGAAATGAAGACAAGAAGGGTAATAGTGAAAGTTGTGTAGAAGATATTAGCATGGTGGCTAATGATGATGTTGAATCATCCAAAGTAAAAGGAAAAATAAAAAATGATGAGAATGAAGCATGCTCTCAAGATGATTTGGATGAAATTGATGAACACCTTGCATTTCTGTCAATGAAATTTTCAACGATAAAATTCAAGAGGAATCCAAATGCTCAAAGGCCTGGTCCCAGTTTAGAAGTGACAACCAAAACAAAAATTTGGTTGAAATATCTAAATTCAAATATTACAACTATGGATTGGCTGGTCATTTCTCAAATGAGTGTAGAAAGCCAAAACAAGAAAAGAGCGCAAAGTCATATGATGGCATTGACTACCTTCTCAAACAGAAAGAAAAGACTTTTGTGACTGAAGAGAAAGACTGGGCCGCTGAGGACAGCGATTCTAAAGAGTTCATCAACTTATCTCTAATGTCCAACCATGAGGATGAAGAAGCTAGTTCATCATCAAATCTGGTACTAGCTACAAACTTTTCTGAACTTTCTAAAGATGAATGCAATAGTACTATAAATGAAATGTTAAATGAACTGTATAATTTGCATGTCACCCTTAAATATCTAAACAAAGAAAACTCTAAGTTAAAGAACACCATTGATGCTTTGACTGAGATAAATTCTTTTCTTGAAAATGAGCTAGTTTGTTTGGATAGATTTAAATAGAAAAGTAAATATGCTAGGAATGAACTAGTGAACAGTTTAAAGGGAGAAGAATTGTTGAAAGAACAATTAGCTGATGAAATTGAAACAATTAGCAAATGGAATAGGTATGCTAAAACTGCAAAAAAAATTATTGATGTTCAAGGTTTAGATACTCTAGGAGAATTCCCCAAGTTTGTAGGCAAGTCATTGATTAACCCCTCAATGGATAAAGATCGATCGACTGCTAATCATATATCAATTGATGAGGATTATCAATCGATTGATGCTGGATCAACTGATAAGCATCCGTTGACAGGTAAATAATCAATGACTAATAAGAGAAACAACCTTAGCACCCCTATTAAGTTTGTGAAGGAAATTGACTCCAAATATCAAGTTGAGACTAAAGTTGAAAAGATAAATATAGTTAGCTTATCTAAGAAACAGTTAAAAGTCAAACTAGAGAAGATAACACCTGTAGAAATCATTCAACCTAAGTCTGGTAAAAAGAAGAATAATAGGAATGGGAAGGTAGGCATAAACAAGCACAAAAATTACACTCCTGATATGTATGCACCTAGAAAGGTTTGTGCTAAATGTGGTAGTGTGAATCATTCATCTATGCATTGCAAGAAAGAAAAGAATTTCATAACTCCAATGCACATACCATGTCTATAAATGCCATGTTTACCAATCCTATGCTCATGAATGCCATGACTTCTAATTTGGTTGCACCAAATGTTCACATGCCATATGCACAAATGCCTTATATGTATCATCTATTCTTTGCATATGCAAATATAAACATGCCTGAAATGTCATGGAACATGCCTATAACTGATAACAATCATGCTAGTCAAAATGTCAAGTCTGAAAATGTGCATGATATTTCTGCTATGAGTTCCAAGGTGTTTGAGCCTCATAAGTTAACTCCCAAAGTTAAAGTGGATTTAAATTCTCCAAAACAAAAGGAACCAAAGTTGGTAACCAAGGCTCAGGCTGCAACTAATAAAAGAGGACCCAAGGCAACTTGGGTATCAAAAGCAACTTGATTGTTTTAATTGTGTGCATGAAAAAAAGGAGAAGGAATATCTGGTATCTAGATAGTGGATGTTCTAGGCACATGACTAGAGATATGTCCCTTCTCACAAAGTTTGTGGAGAAAGCTGGCCTATGAGTTAGTTTTAGAGATAACAACAAAGGATTTACTCTGGAACATGGCTTAATTGTAAGTGAAAATGTTATCATTGAACCTGTAGCACTAGTTGATAAATTGCAGCATAATTTGCTAAGCATTAGTCAACTGTGTGATAATAGAAATGGTGTATGGTTTTCAACTGGATCATGCATCATAATCAACAAAGAATCTGGTGAAATTCTCCTAACTGGTGGAAGAAAAGGAAATGTCTATGTGGCTGATTTCAACTCTAAAGACAAATTCTATGACATGTCTACTTAGCAAGGCCAATACAGATGAAAGTTAGATTTGGCATAAGAAGCTAGCCCATTTAAATTTTAAAGCCATGAATCAATTGGTTAGAAATAATTTGGTTAGAGGCATTCCACAAATATAATTCACCAAGGATGGATTATGTGATGCTTGTCAAAAAGGAAAACAAAGGAAAACATCATTCAAATCCAAGACAGAGTCATCAATTGACAAGCCTTTGGAATTGCTGCACATAGATTTATTTGGACCAGTCAACATCATGTCAATTGCTAAAAAGAAATATGTCTTAGTAATTATGGATGACTTCACAAGATTCTCATGGGTGTATTTTCTACACTCTAAGGATGAGGCAAGCAAGCTAATTATCAATCATGTGAAGAATGTTGACAATGACACTAAATGAAATGTCAAGAAAATAAGAAGTGGTAATCGTAATGAGTTTAAGAATGCAACAATGACGGAATTCTATGAAGAAAAGGGTATCACTCATCATTTGTCTGCTCCTAGGACTCTCAACAAAATGGGGTAGTTGAAAGGAAAAACATGACCTTAATTGAAGTTGCAAGAACTTATTGGAGGAAGCCAAATTACCCACATATTTCTGGGCAGAAGCAATTAATATTGTATGCTACATTCAAAATATTTCCATGGTCAAGCAACTACAAGGCAAAACTCCATATCAATTGATGAAGAAAGACAAGAAGCCAACAATAATTTTTCTTCATGTTTTTTGCTGCAAATGTTGTGTTCTAAGGAATCAAGGTAAAAATCTGGGAAAATTTGAAGCCAAAGCTGATGAAGCTATATTTGTTAGATATGGAATAACCACCAAGGCTGATAGAGTCTACAATCTTAGATTACACATTGTTATGGAATCCATGCATGTAGTCTTTGATGATAAGAAAATTCAAGGGTTGTTTGATGAAGGATACCATGACTCTTTTCATTTTAAAAATGAATCAACTAGTAATTGTGAAGAAAGTGATGATGATGTGAATATTTTAAGAAATCAAGTACCCAGAAATTCCCCATCAATTGATGTCAATACACTAACAGATAACTTATCAGTTGATAATCATCAATTGACTGATAATACAACAATTGATAACCATTCAATGGATAATCATTCTGCTCAAGAATCATCAAGTAAAGTATCCATCTCAGGGGGAGGGTTCTCAAATGATAAATCACATCACAATGATCATAATCATATTAATGATCATGAAGCATCATCCTCAAGAACTAATTTACCTCCACAATGGAAATGGACCAAAAGCCATCCCTTTAAGTTGATCATTGGAAATGAAAATGATGGTGTCAAAACTAGAAGTGCAACTCCAAATAAATAGTAACAACATATATCATTCTACTGAGAACTTTAAATCTGCTAATAAAGTTGAAGTAGAGACTGTTAAGACACCTACTGCTTTGAATGACATGCTTGTTATTGATGTATGCCATAAACCTTGTGGTTTATAAATTGTATGTTATGTGTTTTTAATGCTATATCTGCATATTTCAAATGCATAATTGCTAAGAAAAATAACATGACACCTAGACAACACATCAATAATAAATTTGCAAAATTCAAGACTGAGATTCCTTCACCTGTCAAGAAGGAAACATATGTTCCGAAGTCTAAATAGAAAGTTGTTAAGACTGATTATAGGAATGTAAGTACAGTCAAGGTAGATGTTGTTGTTGTTCAAAAAAGATTTGTTATCAAAGCTGACAAAGGTCAATTCTTTAAGTATGTCGGGCCCAATCAATTTTGGGCTCCGAAGATCATTTAATCCGTTTGATAATTGCAGGGAGTTAAACAGGTAAACCGGGTTGTACGGATCCTAGACATCGGATCTTCAAGGCATATGACTGGAGATAGAGCCCTGCTATCAGACGTGGTTGAAAGAGCTGGCCCAGTCGTCACCTTTGGAGATAACATCAAAGGAATGTCTACGGGTTATGGCAAATTAAATGATAGGAATGTCATCATTGAAAATGTCCCTTTAGTGGAAGGACTTAAGCACAATCTACTCAACATAAGGAACTCCACAACATAATGGAGTTGTAGAAAGGAAAAATCGAACCCTGATTAAAGCTGCAAGAACTATGTTAAGTGAATCAAGGTTACCTATCTACTTCTAGGTTGAATCAGTTAAAAAAACATGTTATACCCATAATTGAACTATAATCACTAAAGATCAAATGAAAACTCCCTATGAATTAATGGATGGCAAGAAACCAACACTCAAGTACTTTCATGTATTTGGAGCCAAATGTTATGTGCTGAAAGATGGAGATGAATATCGTGACAAGTTCGAGGCCAAGGCACACAAAGCTATTTTTGTCGGTTATTCCAGAAGAACATATAGAGTGAACATAATTGATCAACACCAAGTGAAAGAAAGTGTCAACGTAACTTTCGACGACACTAAACTCTCAAGTATCTAAACTGAAGATCCTTCCGAGTCATTAAAATTTGATAATTATCTAGACTCATATTCTGATGACAAAGAAGAACCTGAGGCCATAACATGGCATGATAATGACAATAATGATGGTAATGATCCAGGTAATAGTTGTAACATCCCCAAATCCGGGGTCATGGATCTGGTCGTCACTGCAGAAATTCTCAATACAAAACCACCCATGTCATGATTATAATTTTCACCTGTAAACATCAATAACTAAAAATAGATATGCGACCCCAACTCTCAAGAATCTTTTAGGTTATAGGGCTAGAAACAAGAATCCCAAGTCATGCATCAATTATTACATTTCTCAACAAGCCAAATCATACTCGTGACCCCATCCGTAAAGTTCCTCAAATCTTTATTTTTAGCAACAATTCCCCATTACAACAAATTACTATAATCAGTTTCTATTTGCACAAATCTTATCAAACTAGTATAACTTCGATAAGAAGTATACCAGCTACCAATAATGTTCTATACAAGATAATATTTGTTACATATTAACTTATAAATAATCTTACACCAGATCTAGATACCCTGAACCAAATAATCTTTCATCATGGCAGCTTGCCTTCTTCTTCCGAACTGTGCAGATGAGTCTCACCAATCTACCTTTTTCTGAAAGGTTAATATTTGCAACAAGCAAGTATGAGCGAAAGAAATGCTCAGCAAGTTCACTAATGAAGAACAAAAGTATAATTTCAACATAAGTAAGGGGTTTTCAGCTTTGACAGATAATTAATACTGAAAGAAATATTTGTAACAACAATTTCTAAACAGGAGGAGGTTTACTGAATTCTAGAAATGATTCACCTTAACAACTTTTAAAACAATTTTGATATTTGTTCAGAACAATTCTCACGAAGAGGAGTAAGCACAA
>QRFB01000793.1:47166-80197 GCA_008931105.1 Oenanthe javanica
TCTCTCTCTCTCTCTCCCACAATCGGCAATTGAAATAAAATGGGGGTGTTGGCTGATTTTATTTTCTTTTATGCGTCCCCTAGCTTTGTGTGGTAGTCGCGTAATTTCTCAACGACATTTTAATCACTCGTTCTCGTGCCTTATTTCTCCAACAAACTTAACTTTTCAAAACTTAAAGTCTCATTTTATAATGCTATTATGAATCATTATTATGAAATTAATACCCTTTAATTGTTTCGAGAATTTACGAAACAATTCTCCGGATAAGTACTATTAAATTACACTGTCTCTCAAGCTCTGTTACGACTTTCACCCGGAGTCCAAATTTATTTTGTTAGACCAAAAATACTTATAAGTCCTATATTTATTACGTATGCTACCATAACCATGATACGCATATTTTCGATTACCCCGTATATTAATAATATGGCCTCGTATCTCAAGTACATTATAAAAAAAATAAATCCATAAAATCATTCTTTCATAAAATGAAAAATTTTATCCAAAAATCTTAATAACCCCAAGCGTTAAAAATACGGGTTATTACAATAGTGGTGGAAACAATGGTAACACTGGAGATACTACTGATACCAGTCATGGATCAACAAGTCATCCTGGCAGCAACTCAGGGGGATATGATGGATCTACTGATAGAACACAACATCACAATGAATATCAAGGTGAATCATCAAGATCAAACCTATCTAGGGAAAGGATATGAAGCAGAGATCATCCTTTTGAATTGATCATAGGTGATCCAGATATTGGAGTTAGAACTAGAAGTGCAACTTCAAATGAATGTCTATTTTCAGTTTTTCTATCTCAAGAAGAACCAAAGAAGATTGAAGATGCACTAAATGATCCAGATTGGGTTATGGCCATGCAAGAAGAACTCAATCAGTTTGAGAGACAAGAAGTATGGACAATGGTACCCAAGCCAAAAGACAGATCTGTGATTGGCACCAAATGGGTATACATGAACAAATTACACGGTGATGGCATTGTTACAAGGAACAAGGTCAGACTGGTGGCAAAGGGTTACTCCCAGGAAGAAGGAATTGATTATGATGAGACCTACGCACCAGTTGCAAAACTTGAAGCAATCAGAATATTTCTAGCATTTGCAGCACATTCCAATTTCAAAGTTTATCAAATGGATGTGAAGAGTGCCTTTCTGAATAGAGAGCTAGAAGATGAAGTATATGTGGAGCAGCCCCTGGCTTTGAAAATCCAGAGTTTGCTAATTTTGTATATTTCTTATTCAAATACCTCTATGGACTTAAGCAAGCACCGAGGATATGGTATGACACTCTTTCTGAGTTTTTACTTGAAAATGGTTTTATTAGATGTGTCATAGATAAAACTCTCTTTTATAAATTGTGTGATAAAAATATGATATTTGTCCAAGTTTATGTTGAAGATATTATATTTGGTTCTATTGATGAAAGCTTGTGCAAGAGATTTGCTAAGTTAATGCAGAATAGGTATGAAATGAGCATGATGGGTTAGTTGTCATTCTAATTGTAGATAAGATCTAAATATTGAACATCCCAAGTTCACTAACCAACCTAGGGAAGGTAACTTTATCAAGTAGTTTTGTGAAAATGTCGGCAATTTGTTGTTCTGTGGGTAAAAATGTAGCTCCAAAGTACTATTCATGACATGCTCTCGAATAAAATGATAAGTGACATCAATGTGCTTGGTCCTTGAATGTTGGACCGGATTGTCTGAGATTGCTATGACACTTGTGTTGACACATAATAGTGGAATTTTGTTCAGCAACAGTCCATAGTCCCGGAGTTGGTTCCTCATCCACAAGATTTTAGCACAACAGCTACTAGTTGTAATGTATTCTGTTTCGACTATCGAAGTTGATACTGAGTTATGCTTCTTGCTATGCCAGGAAACCAATCTTCTACCAAGAAATTGACAACTTCATGATGTACTCTTCCGGTCAATCTTACAACCTGCAATTAGAATCTGCATAGCCAACAAGGTCCAAACCTGTACCTTTAGGGAATTCCAAGATTCGGACTTCCCTTAAGATACCTAAAAATTCTTTTAATAGCTATAAGATGAGATTCTTTAGGTTCAACCTGAAACCTAGTACACAAGCATGTAGCGAACATAGTACACAAACTTGAAATCTTGCATATATATATTTTGGACCCCCCTCATTTTCATGTCTGGCTCGGTCACTGGCTGCAGATGTGGGAAAAATAGTGCATGATGATCTAAAAGTCATGAGTTATTACCTCCATAATCAGGTATTTGAACGTGACAAGTACCATCACCATGATCGATGTCCCTTAACAGCTGAGCTTTGATGATTCTTCAAGCGAGTTAAAGACGAAGAGATAGATTAAAGACTATAATGGTGGTGAGGTTATATGTAGTGCATATATGTTGTTGTCTGATGCTGCAAAGTCACATCTATCCCTGGTGATTTGCTTTATCTACCAAAGGGAGTTCAAGAAAGTAACGGTAGTACACAAAGTGATGGGGCTAGTATAGTAGAGGTACACAAAGTGTTTAAAGTATAGGTACACAATGTGCATTGTGACCATACTTTAGGTACATATACAGCAATTAACTCTAAGTTTTATAAAGTTTTTCTTCTGTGCTATTCTTTCTCACATTGTTATATATGTTTATGGGTATGTTTGAATTACCCTATTTGGTTCTTGATAAAGGGTGTGGTACTTATTTACTTTTGCAAATATTGAACCATATACTGCTTCTTCTTTTTTCCCTTGGTCCCTTTCTACACTACTAGATACAGTAAATTATTATCACTGCAATGGCTACAATACTTTCAGGACTAATGCAGAATAATTGAGTTGGAGACTTTGATAGGTCACATGTCATGTTCGTTAAACTACTATGAAGCTTCAATTTTTTTTTGCTACTCTAACCCAGTGGTGAAAGTTGAATGCCACAACAATTTACATGTTATGATCAAATTGTGTCACTGCTAAAAAGTCAGACTCAGAGCTAAGTTGGGTTGTTTCATTTGCGAGTTGGATTTTTCCAATTATAATGTATGGAAATCAACTTGTATGCATGCACCACAGCAGATTGAAACATACAGTATACAAATACTGAACATGCTGATGTATCAAATTTGTTTATTTTCTTGTATGCAAACAACAAAAACAAAGACTACAATTAAGTTATTAGTGGAGATGACATCTAATTTATTAGTCTCCTTCAGCTGTGAGCTGCAGTATACACTTGTTATACTCATTAGCTGTGAGCTGTGAATAAGCTTTCTGCTTCTTGCTACCTAGCTACGTGGATCTGTTAAATTTTATAGTAATTTAGATAAGACATCGAGAAAAGAGTTAAAATATAAAGTAAACAATGGGATCAGTACAATTACGATAGTTTCCATTTCAGAAAATAATAGTTTTGCAAATTTTAAGTAATACATGGTAAAGAACATAACCATCAGCTTTCAAGATTAGTTGTTAGATTGGTTCTATTTTGTTGACATATGTTGTAGATTCTGCTGCCTGGAGGTGCCTGGAGGTGCCTGTAGGCAAGGACCATCCTCCTGTCTTGATAGTTTTCTTTAGTTTGTCTATACTTACTCTAGACTACTGCCGCGAAATTATGCTGCTAATCGTAATGGAGCCTGTTGAGGGGAAATAACTTCACCTGAATCATTTTAACTATAAACTTTACCTAAAGAGAATTTTCTTTTACGTTTAAGTGGAATGAGGGAAGTAGATATTTAGCAATATAGGTTGAGGTCCTCCATATCTATGGTGAGGTAGTCTATAGTTGTAATATAGAACTCAACTCAGCTCTTATACCTCCACAGTATGCGAATGCTTTGCCAATAACCTTTCATCAAAGGCCATGTCTATGGAAACTCATATATACATTCTTCACTTTACTAGTTCTGCCTGCCAAGATTCCATGGTTATTGTCTTGGACACTATTTTAAGTTTTCTTGGGAGCTCACCGCAAATAACAAGATTGATCAAGATCTTGTTATTTCTACTTTGGAAGAAGTTCTAGTATGATGAATTCTAGTATTATATCCTTTAATGCTGCAGCCTTTACTGTAAATATATTGTAAAATGGTTGTGTATGCCATTTTTGCTGCATATGAATGGTCGGATCATCAAAAAATACGTAATGGAATGTTTACTTGCTTGTAAAAGGCTCTCGCCTTCGATTAAACACACAGTTTGTTAAATATTAAACATGAACTTGCTATGGTGGTGGGTTAAATTTTCTGAGTTCATACATGGTAAATATTGTGCTTGCTGGCTATTATGACAAGAAAGCAGACCTTTCTCTGTTTTTTATCGGTTACAACACATCACAAAGTAGACACAGCAGCCTTTGGATATGTCAGTTGAGGAAGCTGTGGATCTTGTAGACAAAATGCATACTTGAGATAAGGTCTAGTTAGTGGTGGCACCACCAAACTTCATTATAAAGATCTTAGACAAAGACGGAGCACGAACATATGCTTGGCGTGAGACTGTCCAGGAGGCCCCCAGGTCTGCAGTCCAAAATGTATTTTCCTTTTAAATCAACTTAAATTGGTATAAGCTGTGACACTTATATTTTCTTTTGCATCATATTTCCCTCTATTATGCTGTGATTCTTTTTACTCCAGAAATGAAATGATGATTGTCTATTAGTGAGTCTGCATCTTGGTGCAGTAAACAGATATTCATATTTAACTGCAAATGGTGACCAATTATTCTATGATTGTGAATTATATCCACAAGTCGACAGATATTCATGGATATGAATTATAGTACTGTAAACAACAAGCTCCAAATTTCCTGTGACCTGGTCCAAATTTCCAATGACCTGGTCCTCTTGCCGTTGCAGACTTGCAGTTTGTGTTTACAAACTCGAAGAAACATCTAAAATGGTAAAATGGGTGTAATGCTAATGGAAGTCTATTATGAGATTTAGAAAGTTCTCTGAAGCAGATGTGCTAGTGGCACAAAATACTGGTGGTGGTGTTATATGTTGTGAGGGTTCGTAATCAGCAGATCTTTGTGGGACCAGGTCATCGACATGGTTAAGCAGTGGCAAGCTAATGAGAGGCAGAGAACCTTTAAATCTGAGGTATCATGGTAGAGATTAGTTATCTGAAATCTGTTGTATATATTAGATGGTTTTCTAATTTTATGGGTGACTCTAGCTAATTCGTACCTTTTGTAATGAAAGTTGGGTTAGCCTATATATTTGTTCAATATCACTGTCAGTTGAATAATGTTAATTCATTAGTTGAGACACCAAGCTCGCACAAGCAATACAATGTCAATTTCAAGTGTTTGAGTAATGCTCTGCTACAAGCTCTTGGGATAGAATTTTCATCTTGGAAACTTCAAGGTACAAGGTTTTTTTGCCTTGAAGATAACATCATCCCCGTGCTTTTACACTTAAAGGTGTGCAACACAGAAAACAAGTTAAATAACCAAGACAGCGGCTTAAAAGAGAAGAAACTCTCCATAAAAAATGCAGATTGCAGAGTTGTACTTTTTCAATGTAACAATATGGAATTCAATCTAGAATATGTATCTTACAATAACAACATTAGCAATAAAAGGCAAATGCAATATATATCACACCCAAAGAATATGTATCTTTACAGAAACAAAGCCGTGAAAAAAAAAAAATCGTAACAACAACATAAAATAGGACATCCAGTGATCCACACAAGCCTATGAACTAGAGTTCTGAAACTCGATAATAAGAATTAGAAAGCTTTCCATAAACTAGTAGTAGTACTTTAAGAATGTGGCTCCAAGCAGAGCTAAAAGAAATGTTGGGGAAAATCTAAACAGGGGGCTTGCAGCAGACGGGTTCACAACAGGTCGAATCCCTGTATTTGTAGGCGGAGTCAAAGCTGGAGTTGCATTAGATTCCGGAGTCATAGCTGGTGATTCGGCTTCAGGAACACCAGAAGCTGCTTATCACACAGTACAATCTATTTTAGTTTATAATAAAATATATAATTAGCGATTTTTTTGAACAAAAAAAAAAGTTAATTAATATCGCATGTTACCTCTCGGACTAGCAGCAGGAGAAATTCTTGGAGACAGAGTTGGACCTTGACCTAGTGCAGCTGGACCTGTCAGGTTGAAAATGTATTATACGTTTGATCGAAGAATTAAATATAATTAATGCACTATCTAGCATAAAATAATCTCACGAGTAAAAAGTAATTATAATACCTGGAGCTGGAAGAGGTGAGCTAGAGGCTGCAATTTTAAAGCATGAAAAACCCATATAAGTATATAATAGAACCATGATTCACAAGATATGTCCAAGGCACTTTAAGATAAGTGTTACCTTTGCATTGTAGAGGTACACCTGGCATGTTACAAGCGCGAGGGAGAGAAATGGCGAGAGTACGATTGATGGGAATTTGAAAAGGAACACTTCCAGTAACAATAAGGCAAAGACAATCTGTGCTATTACTAGTAATGGATTTGAGGGAATTGCAACAGTCAGAAGTTGGAGAAGTTCCACTGGCAGTGCTATTCGTGATAAAACTCGTGCAAGAACTGAAGCTCGATAACATTGAGGGACTGCAGGCTGTATTGATCTGTCCATAAACTGGCACAATGAGGACAATTATGGCAATGGCCAAAGCAGATAGAGAACGTAGAAGGGTTGTAAATTGCACGGCCATTGATGTGTGTGTGTTGTGGATTGCTAGTATTAGAAGATGAGAAATCTGAAAATGTAGAGGATCTGCGGTGGTAAAGAGAAAAGGGTGCAAGAGAATTTATAGGAGAATTCGAAGGGAAATAAAGTGGAGGCAAAATGAAAGTGGACAAGAAAGTGGGTTTTGGGGTTCAACTACCTTAACTAACTCTGAAATATACACACTTTACATTTCTCTTAGGTGGGATTTCTTGCTGCTTGAAGCCTCTTGGTCACATAATTCTCCTTTTCTTGATTTGATAGGCTGATAAACACGAGGGGTTTGATTATGATCTTACTCGACTATTTGATGTTAAGGAAATTATTGAACTCTTGTAAAAACTAGAGGATTCAAGCTTGCGGAATTATCTTCAACATAATAGTAAATAATGTTTGTTTTAAATTCATGTCATTTTATTATTAAAAAAAATAGAATCAAACAATTATGTACTTCCTCTTCAGATCTCTTGACTAAAGTTGTTTTCCCCCTGCGGTCTTAAGTATTCGTCGTAGAATTTCATAGGAGAACCTTTTGGATCCAGTCTCTTGACCTTTAAAATGCAATAGATACCTGAAGTTGTTTCACTGTTTTATGTGTTCCAAGCATGACGTGCAAAATTTTATCTCGAATCCACCTAAGGCAAAGGTGAAATGGAGCATAATTTTCAGCAGTCATCTTCATTCTTTTCATGTGAGATGACAGAGCTGGAGTTGAAGCTGGAATTTTCTTCTAACTGGGTGATCCCGTAATCGTAGAGTTTAAACACAATTTGGACTTGTGATGAACATCTAATGCACAATGTATAATTGGCATAGTAGTTTCTCTGAGTCACCAAGATCAACACAGGACAGTTTACAAGATGATTTTTTCAAGAAAACATGGTTTTATTTTATCGTACTCACTAAAATCTTTTATTCCCTCCGTCTCCTTTTAATTGTCCCTTTTGACTTTTTACGCGTATTTAACGCGTATAAAAAATATAGTTCGAAAAATAATTTATCGAACTATGTCTTTTATGCACATTAAAATACACGTAAAAAGTCAAACGGACAATTAAAAGAACAACTAAAAGGGACAAAACAACTAAAAGGGACGGAGGGAGTACAACGTAATTTTGAGTAATTTTTTATAATGTGACAATTGGGTTTATAAATTTTAAGCAATACACACACTTGTAGGATTCTACCTCATATAGCTTTTATACTCATTTATTTTCATCATTGGTATGCTTGGCACGACCGAAACTCTAAATGCTCTACATATTATTAGAAGAAAAAGAACCCTTAAAAGTATATAGTGCTGAACTTCTAAAAAGCCAGGTTGTCAAAATAAATTCATAATATCAGAAGTTGGTCACTTGAAGGAAAAAAAGTTGGTCACCTAAACAACAACCCTTGGTCATTTATTCCACATCCATACTTGTGGACTAGTCAACAACAAACGGCCACTTTAGTTAAATTTCCTCCTCAAGTCCCCTGAAAAATCCCATTTTTCTTACACCAACCTAAACAAACTCCTTTGCTAATAGAGAAGAGCTCCTACCAATCATCTAATGGAAAACCAGAGATTCGGGTTCGTTATTACCTTTATACTTGTGGCCGTACTCGGGACAACAGCGATGGCACAATCTGATTGTGACAACATGGTAATAAGCATGTCACCGTGCCTCAATTACATCACCACAACCACCGCGTCACCTATGCCAGGGTGCTGCACGCAGCTTGGTAGCATCGTCAAGTTAAGGCCAGAGTGTTTGTGCCAGGTTCTTAATGGTGGTGGTGGTTCTCTGGGGCTCAGTGTCAACCAAACCCAGGCTCAGGCTTTACCTGCTACATGCAATGTTAAAACTCAACCCCTCAGCAGCTGTAATGGTAACAATTCACTTGTATATAATGAGATTCTATTTGCACTTTTAGAAAACACGAATTTGATCACTGCATACACTCGTTGCTAACTTATATTCTACTCCATCTTGGTAGTTGACAACAGCACTCCAACAAGAAACCCAGACTCATCAGGTGGAAGCCTCAACAATTTGGCAGTTTCATTGTTCTTCCTCGTCTTTGTTGCATCATATGCCTCCACTAATGTAAGACCTCCAACATAACAGCCCGCCCATCCAGAGATATCCAAGGAGTACTTGCCACAATTTTCTTCTACTCTAGTTTTGCTTTTACTTCAAGGGACATTTGTCAATGTTACCTTGTAGAACTGTAAAATAGAAATTTAATTTGCATTACGTTATTATATTTTTGTTCCTACTCTAGGCTGCACAAGGAAAGGAGACTTGGCAATATTTCTCCGCAGATTTGTAGTGTGTGCTATATATTCAGAGTAATTATACTTTTGTCTGTGCACTACTTTCCTAATGGTTACATAATATATATCTTCATTGCAATAAAAATGCTAGACTACTCCGTATGAAGCATTAGTGCAAAACAATGAAGTCGATTCCTGGACCGAAAGGGAAAAAGCATAAACAAGGGAAAATGGGAATTCAGCACTCCAAATAGGTTATAAGTTGGGTACCCTGTAGTATTGTACTTGCCATAGTTTTATGCAACTATGAAATAGTACAACTGGTTTTGCACAACAAATAATACAAGAGACAATCACATTAGAGCTCTCCAGAATCCATATAAAAGTAATCTACATTTCTTACGAAAAAACAACACACATTACAATCAAGGTGTGCATTACAAGCTAATACTACTACAATGTTTGTAAACATAACTATGGGGTTATAATAATACAATTAACTTGTACAAGAACATAACAGATTGATTAAAAGAAAAAAACACGTTCACCACCCCAATCCGGGCCTCACACAATCCCTTAATCACAACCATGTCACTCTTGCAAGTCATGTCTGTCAAACTATCGAACAGGTCCTGGTTTTACATTATTCCTGCACAAAAGCAAATATATCAGCTGGCATTTAGCAATACATTACAATGCACTATCAGAAATACATTATGAGAAACACTTGCAAGAGTTTATCAGTATGAACTATTATAGACAACAATATATTATTGAACTTCTATTCTAGATTGGAATAAGTATTACATTACTGCAGAACAGTCCAGCTAAAAATAAATCGAAAAAATTCTCTTGCCTTAAAAATACCAGCACTCAATCTTATATTCACTTCTATCTAAAATTACACATACTCTCAGTATGCCAGTCATCTACCTCTGCAAGACAGCAAGTATAGTAGTCCTAAAACCCCAAATCCTTATCAGTTAGCAAAGCAAATAGCAATGGTGAAGATACATGCAAGCAAGTAAGCGAAGTGCATCTAATACAATGGCAATAAATGATAAAGATCAGGTACATCTCATGTGAGTGAGCCCCATAAATTCTTAGGAACGTGATCTTGACCGCATAAATTCTTCTAGCCTGTCCCATACGTCTAATGCTGCAGCTCTGTCCTGGTGCCTCTTATTTTTGCTGATCTGCATGGGAAATCATACCATAAGAATGCAAACCATATATGATGGCAGATATTTTAATTTCAGAAAATTAAAGAACAAAGTTAACTATCATTCCATGCCCAACAGGCAAAATGGTCTTTTTAAAATATTCACATTTATACACTTGAATTTGAGCAAGTGAATCAACATATTCGGAGAAGTTTCAATCAACTCATTTCAAACAAAAGGCAAAATGAAGAGTCCGGGTAACATAGCATCCAGCTGAATCGGTGGTACCATCTTTATAAAAGAACCATTACTACTTCTCCCAAATAACCACTCCACAACTACTGCGTGCTGAGCTGAAATTTTGCATATCTAAGGATATGCAATGTAGGAAATGTCCGGCACAAATTTAACATAATTCAAAGAGAATAAGAAAAGTATGGTAAATAAGGATGCATGGACAGCTAGGTGAAGAATAGAGATACGAATACGAGGCCAATCACATCTCAAAATAGAAGATGTGAAGGCTGAGTGCTATTTTAAAATATATAAATAAATAAATATATAAAAAGGCCTTGCCCAGTGAGTGTGATCAAGGCTCCCACATCAGCAGAGTGTTCCCTAATAAATGCAGCCTTAGGTGACCTAGTGGATAGCGCTAGACACTTGATCATCACACCAAGCACAATAAAAAGGTATTAAATAATTTCGATAAGATTTTACAAAAATAAATAAATATTTGAAATATTTGTAAGTGCATGTATTATTAGATTTAATATGCAAAAGAAAGAAACAGGATGAAATATTTCATGTGTGTGAATGAATACAAACTTCAGCACCACAATTCTGAAATACCAAATTGGGCTCTAGATATAAGGTACAGTGTCATTGGGCCGGATTTGTAATTTTCGATTTTCTAGTGAGGCAGCGGGATCTAGGATATGTATAGGGTTATAAGGGTAATTTGGGAAAGTTTTCATCGACTACTAAGGTTACCTATCCTCTATAAACTATGAGAAGGTGCCACAACTTTGAATTGATCCACGCCGCACGGAGGTCAATTAGATGGAAGCTTCTCCAGGCAACAACCACAACAAAAGATAAGTCTTCTTCCCTCTTTCCTTTCATTTGTCATCATGATCTTTCTACTGCTTCTCTTTCTTTCCTCCAATCATGATGTGATGTCAACTAATATTTATTGGTCTCTATAAATGTAAGGGAAAAATCATAGCAATCAATTAGGTAGTGTACTTATGTCAGGATTGTATGATTGTTTCCCGATCAGATGGTTGCTGTGAATTATTAACAGGATGTAGATATCAATTGGATGGAAGCTTCTTAAGGCAACAACCACAACAAAAGATAAGTATTCCTTTCGTTTATATTTATGAGCTTTCTGCTGCTACTTGTTAGGGAACTAATATTTACTGTTTTCTATAAATGTACAGGAAAAATTATAGCAACTATATAGGTAGAGTACTTATATCAGGCTTGTACAATTGTTTCTTGATCAGATCGTCGCTGTGAATTATCAGGATATAGATATTAACTGGATGGCAGCTTCTTTAGGCAACAACCAAAAGATGAGTCTTGTTTAATCTTTCCTTTCATTTGTCCTTGCGAGTTTTTTGCTGCTTCTCTTGCTCTCCCTCCAATCGTTATGTGATGTAATTGAGGAACCAATATCTACTGTTTTCTTTAAATGTACAGGGAAATATTATTGCAATTAATTAGGTAGAGTCCTTATATTAGGCTTGTATAATTGCATATTGATCAGATAGTTGCTGTGGATTTTTATCAGGATATAGATACAGATTAGCAGTCGTTTCTATTTTCATTAGGATCATGCCATATCTATTTAAAATGTTCAATACTTCACCACGTGACAGAGTTGATTTCTATGTGATAAGAGAATTTAACCAATCTAAAAAATGAAATCTAAATGGAAGTATTTTATGTTATATGCAAAAGAGTTACTAATTATCAGTGCTTCTCATAATATTTATTATAATTAATATTTTTTTAAAAAAATAAATCTTTTATATGTATGTATACACTGTAATGGAATTTAGTTTGACATGAAAATGTGCGTTATATACTGATATACTTTCTTATCAGAGGTCAATACCTCCATTGAGAGCCAAATCAATAGTTTGCTAAAAATGGTTTGCTCTATATAGAATATAAATTTTTATGTCAGTTTTTGTAAAATAACATAAGTGTGTGGGCACAAACAAAATAATTAATGTCAATAGTTCTTTAAAATTTTAAATATACATAGTTTCTACTACAATAACAAGAGTAGTTCTTTGAGAAAGATAAATAAGAGAGAACATTTTTTGTCTTTGGTACACATCATAAAGAGTGAGAAATGTGTAAATAATTCCCCCCTAATGAGAGGGAGAACTTATTATTAGTATAATATTTCTTCTGAAACTTGTTCCTGTTTCGGTGTTTGTAAAGTTTACAGTGGCTAGAAGTTTTGGATTACAGTGATACAGATTTTTAGGGTGTGTTTGCATTGGGGGTTGGCAAGGGAAGGAGGGAGGAGATAGAATTGCTGGGAAGAAAAGTCATGGAAAGGGTTGAACCCTCTCCAACCTCTCTTGAATCTTCCTACACCCAACTCTTTCTTTGAAAATCTTAAATCCTTAAAATTTCAACCTTCCCCTCCCAAACACGCCCTTAAGGTTCCATTTTCGGAAGCAAAAATTATGTGTTAAAAGCTAGAATGGGTCAAGAGTTAGGCTATAATGGCTTATTAGCCTGGATGACAAATGCCATACTCATACCTTGCGGAGTCAACTTATAGATGCTATCTTTTCTCTTTTTCTTTTGGTTATTCGTATGCCATATATTTGCTTCATAGCTTAAGAAGAATTTTCATGATAAGCTACAATCTTTCTGTTATCCAAAAAGTTTATTGGCACATTCTTCAACATGAATACAGAGGCCTAGAACTGCACCCTAACCTCCTGGTTTAGAAATATCTATATGAATTAGAAATGTGTTAATGTTTACACACGAACACCAGGTATTCACAAACCAAAAATAG
Source organism: Oenanthe javanica (assembly GCA_008931105.1). NCBI lineage: Eukaryota > Viridiplantae > Streptophyta > Magnoliopsida > Apiales > Apiaceae > Oenanthe > Oenanthe javanica. The sequence goes on from QRFB01000793.1 coordinate 60,329, forward strand.
TGGTTGCTTAGACAGAGTAAGTGAATAACACATAACTAATTAGAAACAAACTAACAACTTGAGTCACAGTTAATGTCAATGGAGTTGAGCTTCTTGGTAATGGCTCAATCAATAGATATTGCATATATTCTTACCGAGATGATCTTCACGTTCCACTGCTTTGCAGTCTTTGCTGACTCCACACTATCATCCTCAAAACGCATATAAAAACCAAGAACTGCACCCAAATTTCACATATAATCAATCACATAAAGAATATCCCTCTTCGTATGGAATGAAATTAAAGATCTAATTCAAATGCTTCGATGCAAAACCTTCTCTAGTATTCTTAATTTCCATTCTAAATAATTGTAGTACAATTAATACTATGGCTTGTTTGGGATCTTGGATTTCATTTGAAATTCTGAATTTGATCAAATAACATGTTTGGATAAACTAAAGAATTTGGATTTCATTTGAAATCCAAGACATTCAAATACTAGTATAAATTTAAGAATTTGAAATGACAATTCAATTTATTTCATTGGAAATTCATCATTTCAAAAGAAATACATGTTCCCAAACACAATCCTATAGAATTTCATTCAACTCAATTAACTAGTTCAACAGTCATCATAACAATGTAAAGTAATTTATAATTACAAATATAACAACAAAAAAGCATCATTCGAAAAAAGAAAAAAAAACAACTGTGCACTCACTGTTGTTAAAGATCTCAACATGATCCTTGAAAGGCCAATCTTTAAACTGCCATTCTTTCCCCAGCACAAAAACAGCCACCACTCTATCCCAATCTTCCGCCTTTAAAGCCGAAGGCTTATCCCTGACCTCATAAGCCGTCACAACCCGATCCCTACTAAACTTCTTCTGCACCGTCACACAATCCGGCTTCGGCCCCTTCATCTGCTTCACCTTGACATCCGTCGGAATATAAACCCCGTCCTCCAAAAACTCCTTCACATTATAAATCGTAATCAACGTTTGCGAAGCACTCGGAACCAAAATAATCGGCACACCTTCCCCAAACTTACTCCCTTTCAAATGCATCTTCGCCTTGGGCGTAGCATCAAACCCTACATCCTCCCCATACCTCCTTTCAATCCGACTCTTCGCAACCAACCCATCCTTCCGCTGCTGCATCTCACTCCTCTCCCTCTCCTCATTCCTCTTCGTCGCAGCCACAAGCACACTATAAAAATCCTTATTCCTACATTGCAACAAACTCTCTCGATCCTTAAACGGCCTCTCAATCTCCCTAACCAACACAACCCCATCCTCGACAATCTTCCCCCCAAACCCCTCTAAATTCAAATCAATCTCACTATCCATCACACCTAAATTAGCTTCCTCAGGACGATACTCATCAAACCCCGAGTACTTATTCACATTCTGCGGCGCAACAAACTCAATTGCATCCGTAGAAGCAATTCTACCGTGCAAGTAATCGATAAGTGGCTTTCGATCAAGGAACGTAACAGCAGGGACCTTGTGTGTGCCAGCAATGCGTATATAATCATGATGTTTGGAATTGAGATTGTTCACGAAGTAAACTAGGGTTTCGAGAGTGTAGAGGTTACCTTGTTTGGACCGGTAAGCGGTTTCGATTGAGCAAGGGAAGGTGTACGAGTTGCCGAACCGGTAGTGATCGCCGACTCGGACGATTTGACTCAGCTCGTCCCGCACGGTGAAATCTCGGAGAACAGAAAGAGGGTCCATTGAGAACAAAAGAGCAAAGAGTGAGTTCAGGTTTCTAAAACATTTCTCTTCACACTCTCTCCCTGCCTGTATATATGGTACGGTAAAAAAAAATGGGAGATAATATTTATTTGATAAATTAATAATTTTTCAAAATCTACGTATCTATATTATATTATTAAAGGGTTTTGGTCAGGGTATAAGAAGCGGACATCAGACACGGAACAGGGATTAACGATGAATCGAGTATTAATCGGAATGATTAATTAAATAATCAGGAATTTAATCGAATGAGCTACCGAACATGGATTAATTGGTGATTAATCACCTATTTTTATAACAATGATTTTGGCCCTTAATATCACAATTTTAACATTAAATGTCCAAAATATCACGACACAGAATAATGGCCTTTAATATCGCGGAATCACGCCACTTTAAGTGACGTTTTCAAGAAACACATGTTAAAATTACGTTACTTACTCTTCCGGTAACTTTCAATATTTTTTATTTTTTCATAAAAAATCAAAACCGCAATTTAATCTTGTGTGTACGTCGAAAACACATTTTCAAGACTCGTTCCAACTGACAACGCAAGTTAAAGACCCGTTATTATTGAAAAACATGAACATGAAAACTTCCCTTCTTTAGTCAAGTTAGTCATCGCCGACCCATATACCACCTCTGACCCACTTGACCTTAGAAGTTATCAAACCCATAAATTGTAACACCATCATTGGATCCGACCTAGAAGTTTTCATCATGCTCCAAAATTGGGTCTGGATCTAACCGATCCACTATGCTGCGAAAAAAAGGACAACCTTGTTGGTTTCAAAATAGGTGGGTCACCTTGAAGCAAACTCGATATGAAATTAGACCCGAAACCGGAAACAACAACTAGGATATCAAACATTTTCTCAAACTCGTCGGACTTCTTAACATCATCGTCTAAGGAACGGTCTTTGTTGAGTTGTTTGAATCAATCCGAAACATGAAATTGTTGTTGAGATGGTGAGATGAGAATTGAGTGGTCATTACTGGAGTAATAATATATATATATATATATATATATAAAATTAGAGTGTGTTAGCCACTTAGTTTTAAAAATGAATCAAAGGCTGGTTTAAAAGGGTGAGTTAGAAAACGGGAGTTAAACCTCGTTTATCTGTGTGCCTAGGAGGTCCTTTTATTTGATTTGTGATATTTAGGGTCATTTACTTCTATTTTGTGATATTTAGCCCCATAATTCTTATTAAAATGTTCATAAAATTTGTCTTATATTTAACTTCAAACACAATTCATAATTAAATTTTAATTAGAATACACATTTATACAAATTTGTTATTTAATTAAAATTAAATTACAAATAAAATACCTTTCTTATACAAACTCTTTTAGTCTAAATACATCCTTATACAAACTTTTTTTTGTTAGGGGAAATAATTTCATAAATGAAGTGTATCAAAATACAATTTTGAATGATAAGAAGGGTTTCTTTTATTCAATAAAGTTTACCATCTAACCAAAAAACATACATAAGATGTCTCGGACGCTTAGACAATAAAACCTTATAGCCTGAAGAGGAAACTCCCAAAAAATCAACAAATAAATACAAGTAAAGTAGTTGAAAAGTTTTCAGCTTTCTTGATATGTGTATTGTGCCTTTCACTCCAAAGACAATTTAATCATTTTTTCCGTGTACCTGAAAACCATAAAAGAAAACGTCTCAATAAATATCGTTAAATAATATCTTAAAGTATTCTCATACATTATTATATAATTATCTAACCAAAGGGGATCCCTTTGGTTAGATACCTAAAATTAACAAATAATAATATATATATTTAAATAATATATAAATAATAAATTTTATCATTTAAAACTATAATTAAAATATTAAAAATAAAAATATTCCAATTTATTTTTTATATATTTCAAAAAAACTACATTAAAAGCTAATAATTGAAATTAAAACTTGACATTCAAAACAAAAACTGACAAAGAAATGTTGTTAATAAATTACCATAAATGAAATTAAAAACCATAAATTTATAACTTGAAACTGTCAAAATAAACTTCACTAATTGTACTTATCAACCACCACTCACAGTCAAAATTGCTCCTCAAGACAAACAAATTAATGCACAAATTAAATTTGAAATTATCGAAATACAATTACACACTATTTTAACCATCAATCATGGCCCAAAATTACTCCTCTAGAGTACAAATAAGCCATCATATATGGCCCAAAATTACTCCTCAAGAGTACAAACAAACCATCATATATGACCTCCAATGAATAATTATATTCATGGTACATTATTAATTAAAATTATAAATTTTATCATACATTAAAAACAAACATATAAAAATACTTTCTACCTAATTCAAATCAAAAAAAGTTACTCAAGAACAGAAGTAAGAACATGTTAATCGAGTTCCATCTGACCCAGGAAAATATACAAAGCACATACAATAAAAGACGAATAGTATTTATATATGAAAATCAAAAAGTTATACATGACCAATATTTACATTTATCATCTCTTTTTAGTCCAAAAATTTCATGTTGGGTTAAACCCAATATGGTAGTATGGGTTTTGGTGATCCAAGATAAATATGGGTAGTATAATAATTGTATTTAGATAATTATTATAGATTATAATAATTATAATTGGACAATTATTATAGATGGTATGTCTTGGTCACAAAGGTAAGTTATTAGATAACAAGTATGATTAGACTTGGGTAGGTAATTAGATACCAAATATTATTAGACTTGTATGACAAGTATGGTAAAACTTGGTGGCTAAGTTTCTGGTGGCTATATCTACATAGTCATGATGGGTTTTATGGGTATGCTTAAACATGGAGGTTTAGGTATTGTTTGGTATGTGGTTGTTCCACGTATAATTGAAACACCATGAGGTGTGGGAGGGAATGCTTGGGTATTGTTAGGCTTAAATATTCGTGATTGAGTGGTTGTATTATTGATAATTGTTTTGATTAATAAAACAAGTTGGGATATGGGTTTTTCGCGTCATATAATTTTATTGTGTGTGATTTGCATTGGTTGGTTATCTCGGGTTTTGCTCCCTAACATTTCAATATTATCCTTATTCTTGTAAATATTTTGTAATCAAGCACATAACCACACAAATTAATGACACATATTTAATACACCCACTAATCATAATACTACAATCTTTCTAATTTTCATTTCATATATATAATCTTAAATTTCTACAAAATATTTTCCACATATTTTTTAATATTTCCTACCATTAAAAAGTTAAATTTCTCACTAATTAAAAGTTAGATTTTCCACCAAAATAATTCTATATAATATTACTCTCCTACATTGGAAGGACAATAAAATAAGTGTTTAAAATTTTAGTTTATGGATATTCATAATATTGACTTGAATCTTTCACCAATTGAATATGATGATTCATCTTATATTTATAGGGCGTTTGATTTAAATGAGCCACCTCCATCATTTGAAAATAATGATACAAATGAATCGCGTCAACCATTTGAAAGTATATTCACGTGTTTAGTTTATGCTTTATATGTATTTATAATCTTGTTCATTGTATCAATTCATGCTTAATATTTGAATGCATTTTTTATATGTCTTGAAATCTTGCTGCAACCACCTTTTATTATATTTGGTGTAACACATGTTTAACTTGTATGACATTTATTCATAATTTTTTATGTAGTCACTTGTTGTCAAAATACAGCCTACTAATTTTGAATATTACACCTCCGGATCAGGAAAATACTCAGAATCCAAAGTTAAGAAATTTGACAAATGATGAACGTAAAGAAATTTATATAGCATTGTTACGGAGAAGTGTTAATGGAAAATTGAAAAGAGGAACAACAAGAGTGGTTGCATTATTTTCGATTTCTATGAGTACCGTTTAACGTATCTGGAGAAGATCAAAACAATATTTGAATGATGGTGTTTCTCATCGTAGGATCAAAAACAGTGATAGAAAAGAGTACAAATAGATCTTGATCAATTTCGTAACATTCCTTTGGCACAAAGAACAACTCTTCGAGCTGCAGCTAGTGCTTTAAAAGTGAGTGCATCAAAGTTACATCGATCTTTACATGATGATGATATTCTGTTAGAAATTGGAAAGTTTAAGGCCTATTTTCTTTAGGCTCTCTCAACTCTCTCTCTCTCAAAATCATATATATATATGTGTGTGTGTGTGTGTGTGTGTGTGTGTGCGCGCGCGCGCGCTTAAATAAGAACTCAATTTAAAATAAGAACTGAGATATAATCTCAGCTATCTATTTCTTTTAATCTACACCATACAATTATTATATACGTACAAATATGTATGTATCACCACTACCAAATACAAATCTAAAATTTATCCCCCAAATACTCCACCCACCATTAGCCAACATCCCATTATATCTCTGATCGCACATCTCTCTTATTCTCTGATCTGCCATCACAAATTCATTTTTTCATACGCTCCATCTCCAATCTACTCTTCTGATTTGTCGATTATTTACTTCATCAAATCTATTCAGTCTCTTTAAAATAATATACATACATATACATCCATCTTCATTTCCCATTTCTTATTAATCTTAATATATATACATATACATACATACATGTGGAATCAAAGAAAGAAATGGTGGAAAAGTTACACCACGATGCTTAAAGGAATGAACGATCTACACTCAAATCTATAGTATCATGACTTACTTAGATCTCTTCTTTTTTAGGATTTTTTGTTCTGGAAATTTTGGTGATTTGCGGTCAGATTTTGGTGATTTGTGTTAAATATCTAGTGATTTGGTTTGAAATTCAGTGACTCAGTATGTGGTGGTGATTGGGCAGTGGTGGTGATAGCGGTGTGGTGATAATAGTGTTTTCTATTTTAGGATGTGATGATAGTAGTGTTTGTGGTGGTGTATTTAAATTTAGATAATATATATTTCAATTTGATGATTATATTGGTGGCGGAGGGTGGGTTATGATTGTGTTATGATAGTGGTATTGGCAACGGTAATCGTTATTGTAGTGATGGTGTTCTATATAATTGTAATATGTATGTATCTATATATGTATATATATATATATTAAAATTTTAGTAATTTTAATTTTAATTTTAATTTGTTGATTCTGTTTAGGTTCTCAGTTCTTATTATAAAAGTGTTCTCATTGCAGTAACCATCTTTATATATATATAGTTGGGTTATATGGAGACCAATTTAAATTGGAGACCCTAAGACCACTCTAATAATTATTAGATTATATTAAAAATTAAAGTAGTGAATTAAATGACACAAATTAATACTTCAATCATTTAATGCTATTTCTAATATAATCTAATACACAAAAATGATATGTATGAAAAAGAAAAATACATACATCAAATACACATTTCAAAAATTATATTTTTATTTTCAAAATATAGTATTTTGTTTGTAGAATATATTGTATATACATGCAGTACATAGAGTTTGTACATGTTGAATAATGTACTACTTGTAGAACATAACATTTATATTTGCAAAACAATATTTATATTTGCATAACAATGTTTATATTTGTAGAACATGGTGCAGAACAAATATATATAATATTAAATAAGTATATTGAGTGGAAAAAATATTAAGTATTATAAAAATTTATAAAATGCAAAATGATAAGTAGAATACAGTTATATAGTTATGAATATACACAGGAATTTAGTGTAAAATATTGTTAATATTTGCATAACAAATATATATTATTAAATAAATACATTGAGTGAAAATAAATATAAAATATTATACAAATCTATAATGTAAAATAATATGTAGAATATATTTACATAGTTATGATTTACGAATATATAAATTAGTATTTATTAGTATTTATATGATTTTATATTTAATTGTATATTGCATTTATGTGTGTATTAAAGGAAGAGGGATGTGATGAAAAGTAAATCTAAACCATCTATATTATAATCTAACGGTTGTTATTCGGTTTCTGATTCTCTAGTTAAAAGTGGGTCTCCATATAACTTTTCTCATATAATGGTTGTTATATTTATTTATGTATTACATTTATGTGTGTATTAAAGGAAGAGAGATGAGAGAAAAAGTATTAAATCTAGACTATATATACTATTTTAATCTAACGGTTGTTATTTGGTCTCCGAGTCTCCAATTAAAAGTGGGTCTGCATTAAGCTTTTTCATATATATATATATATATATATCGAGAGAGGACGAGACAATCGAGAAAACCCATCTATTTTGAATATATTAAGATTCTATAAAGTGTTTATATAGTATATTTTCAATATATTAAAATTTTATTGAGTGTTCTATACAGTATATGTTGAAAATATTAAGATTCATTTAAGTGTTATTATTGGTCCCTGATATTGTAGAAGGGGGGTTGAATATAATATTAATATTTAATCACAAAATATTAGATTTAAAATATTATTATTAAAATTTCTTACAAAATATTAATTATTATGAAATACTGTTCAAGTAGAAGATATGATTTTTAACTTGAAAAGTATTACAAAATTAATATGATGAAAGTTTATATAACTAATAAAGTGTTATAGAACGATTTTGACATGAATTGTTCTAATTTAACAATTATATTTCAAACCAGCACAAAAAGTCTGTGAATATTGCAATGCAGACAAATTACTGAATTTGAATGTTTTCAACAGCGGAAATAATGAAGACAAGAACCTCATATTTATAGAGGTTAAAGCTAGCAAGACATTTGAATAAAACTTATTAAAAAATCAAAAAGACTTTATAAATTAGCCTTCAAGACTTTTAAAATAAGCCGGGCAAGACTTTTAAAACTCGGTAAGACTTTTTGAAAAAGCTCGTAATCAAAATTTTGGTAAGACTTTTAATTAAAGTCTTATTAAACATTTCGGAAAGACTTTCTTTAGAAGTCTTTAAAAGAATTTGGTAAGACTTTCTTTAAAAGTCTTTAAAAGAATTCGGTAAGACTTTTGAAAAGTCTTATTTACCAAATTCGGTAAGACTTTTCTAATTAGTCCATCAAGACTTTTGATAAATGTTAAATAAAATGTTTCTTTTTAACTTAATTAATTTCATCAATTTTAATTAATTAATTTATAAATTAAATCAATTCATGATGAATTAATTTAAGTAGATAAATTAAATAATTAATTAACTTTTGATAGTAGAATAAATTAGTATCTTCACTGCACAACCACTGTAGATTTGACTTGAGACTTTCTGTATTCACTATCTTCTGTCCGAAAATCACTTAAGCTAGATGATAAATATTTATTAAATTAGTTGACACACAAATGTACTGTCTGATTCATTTATGTCATACTAAAATAAATATTTTTCACCTTTTAACTTTAAAAGTTGTGATCTTCTATCTTGTTCTCGCTTCTAGCTTTATCTCTAATATTTCTTTTCTTTGAATCTTTTTGTAGTAGCCACTTAAAATCTTCTTTGTCTTGTGAACTCTTCTGAAATACTACTTCTTTATTTTTCAACGACGCTTGAACATATTAATGAACTTCTTCCGGTGTAAAATAGCAACCTCATAAAAATACATCTGACAATCCGATTCTTTGTGTCTAGTTACTTTCTTCGTTCTGATTCATGTTATCATAATTATTATTTACTGCTTTTTCTTATCTGAGTTGAGTTGTAATCTAATTATTACAAATAGGTCTAGTCATATGCCTTTCAGTTATACATAATATATTAAGATTCTATTTAATGTTCTATATATTATAATTTAAAATTTATCATTGATATGATTTTATATAAATGTAGTATATAACTGATTAATGTATTTACTATCATTACCGTTAAATTCAAACTAAAATTGATGGCAATTAAGTGAGTTCTCTCGGTTCTCTCGTTTAGATGATTTTCTCTCGATCACAGGAGCTAAGGTTTTCATCAACATGATTGGCCAAACATAGGGAGATCGAATCTCAAAGCTTGAAGAGCTAGTTAGAGACTTACAGTCGCCAAATGGGGCATCACTATCAGACCAAGTTGCAAGCATCAGGGCTGATATGGATCACGTCAGGAAACTCTTGGAAAGTCATCTTGTTGAAGCTGAAGAGCGGATAACCCAGTTGGAGACGATTGCTACTAATTGGGAGAACAAAGCTCATGAGTTACAAGAAGAAGTGATTATTCTAAGAAAAGCAGTGGCTGCAAGGGGAAACGAGAAGGATGAAATTCAAAGGAAGCTCAAGGTCCCAAGTCCTAAGGAGTTCGAGGGAAGTTGGGATGCAAAGGCTTTGGAGAATTTCTTATGGGATGTGGAGCAATATTTCAAGGCGGCTCGTGTGCAAGCCGATGAGAAAGTGACTGTGGCTAGTATGTATCTCACGGGTGACGCCAAGTTGTGGTGGAGATCTCATGTGGTTGATGATAAGGGTTCAGGAAGGCCAGGCATTGAGACATGGGATGTCATGAAGAAGGAGCTCAAGAAGCAGTTCTTGCCTAACAATGCTAGTTGGATTGCAAGGGAGAATCTGAGGAACTTGAGGCAGACGAGCACTGTGAGGGAATATGTGAAGAAGTTCACATCTCGGTTGTTGGATATTCAGGACATGGCTAAGGCAAACAAGCTATTTAACTTTGTCTCGGGATTGAAGGCAGATGCACAGGCAGAGCTTCGCATGAGGGATGTTATAGATTTGACAGCAGCAATTACGGCAGCTGATAGCTTAGGTGACTACCAGGTTAATAGTTCTTCATTTAAGGATGAAGGTCTTAGACAAAAGAAGAGGGTCCGGAACGAGAAAAGGAGAAACAGGGAAAAATCTGAAGGAACTCAAGGGAAATTCAAGAAAAGTGGGAAGCCAAAAGATGCAAATGGTTGTTTTATCTGTGGAGGGTCACACTTCAAGAGGGAATGTCTGAATAGAAAAGACAAGGAAAAGATGAATGCAATTGTGATGAATGAAGGTCCAAGGGAGGGAGTTGCAAGATTTTCTCCCTTACGTTTCGTTAATGCCATGCAGATGGTGAACAAGGACAAGGCGTGCGCAAAAATGGTAGGCCAAAAAGTGGATGGTGATAGGCCGTATATTCAGCCATTAATGAGTAAGGTAAATCCAAGGAAGGGCTTAGCCAAGGAAGAGGGGGATCGACCTCTAGGGGAGTCTAGTTCAGGCCTAGCAAAGGGGCCTTGCATTAGGGAACCATTAATTAGGAATGGGGTGTAGGCGTCGGGCATCTACATGGGTCATCCATGGGCCATATGGGTGACAGGATTGTGGAATTGTTCTTGATGGCACGGGGTTGGATCATGGGTGGTGTGATGAGGGCCAGGGATCGGTACAACTAACAAGGAGAACTAAGGTATTTTGGTGAGGGGTTTTCAAAGGCAACGATAGGAAATGAGGAGTAGTGCAAAGTACAAGGCGCACAAGGCAGTGTTGGTCACAGGCACAAGGTACAGGGCACATACTAATCGTGCAAAGCATGGGGAGAAAAGCGTGTTGTACATCATTAAATGAATATATTCCTAACAATCTCTCCCATGAATATAATCATAACAATCTCCCCCTATTTATGCTTTATAAATTGTAAGCATAAATCAAGATTTGATGATGTCAAAACCAAAGAATGAAACAATTAATCTAGAACAGTATCTAGAACAGTATAAAAAGTGTACAGGAAAAAGAATTACATTTCATTTGATCTTCTCAAAGTCTTTCTCAAAGTTTGAGATTTTGATAATACAGCCACTCCTGACTTCTTTTGTGATACACCACTAGGACCCCTAGGACCATGAGAACTATCACCAGCTTCATTATGATCACCATCTCTCTTTCTTTTAACTCACATCTGTTTAGCATCCTTGCAATCTTGATCATTATTGCTCCTGGAGGAATCAACTTTCTTCTCCCCCTTTTTGGCATCATCATCATAACAGCCAATAGAATTTGCTCCTGGAGGAATCAACTTTCTTACCCTTTGATTCAGTGTCTAGCTTAGTAGCTGTTGAAATGGGAGTTTTGGCAATTGTATTGTCTTGCATATCAAACTTCTTCAATAGTTCGTTTACATATTTTGATTTATTGATGAAAATTCCATCATCATTCTGTTTGACTTGAAGTCCCCAAAAGAAGTTTATTTCTCCCATCATACTCATTTCATAATTTGACTGCATTAACTTACTAAACATTTCACAGATTTTTTCATTAATAGAACCAAAGATAATATCATCAACATAAATTTGGACAAACAAAATATCACCTTTGTGTTTTCTAATAAAAAGAGTTTTGTCAATGGTACCTCTAATGAATCCATTTTCAAGAAGAAATTTTGATATAGTTTCATACCATGTTCTTGGTGTTTGCTTCAATCCATACAGTGCCTTGTCTAACCTAAAATCATGATCAGGAAACTTTGGATTAACAAATCTTGGTGCCTGATCCACATAGACTTCTTCCTCCAATTTCTCATTCAAGAAGGCACTTTTTACATCTATTTGATACACCTTGAATTTTGAATGAGCAATAAATGCAAGAAACATCTTGATTTCTTCCAATCTTGCTACTGGTGCAAAAGTTTCATCATAGTCAATTCCTTCCTCCTAAGAGTATCCTTTTACAACTAGCCTTGCTTTGTTTCTAATCACAGTTCCATTATCATCAAGTTTTTTTCTGAACACCCATTTTGTACTAACAATTGATCTATTTCTAGGTCTTGGTACAAGTTTCTACACTTTATTTCTCTCAAATTCATTCAATTCCTCTTGCATTGCAATAATCCAATCAGGGTCTTGCAAAGCTTCCTCAACTTTTTTGGGTTCATTCTTTGAGAGAAAACAACTATAAAAACATTCATTTTGAGTGGCTGCTCTAGTTTGTATACCACTATCAGGATCCCCAATTATCAAATCAGGAGTGTGATCCCTTGTCCATTTTCTAGCTAGTGAAAAATAGATTCTTGAACTTGAAGCTCCCTCTAAATCATTGGCATTTCTTGTGTGTGAGTGAAATTCAAATGAAGAGGATCCCCCTGAATTGTTTTCCTCTGAGAAAGATTTAGAGTTGCCTGTTCCAGACCATGATGAGTTAGACTCTGAAAAGCTTGGTTCTTTCTATCTAGACTCTGTCTGGGTAGACTCCGAATTATTTGGAGTTGAATTTTCTAGCTCCTCCTCAGAGTTTGCAGATTTTTGTGTTGTTTCAGGAGTTATTTGAATCTCTTCATCCTCGTCATCTTCATTTATCTCAGAACTTTTTAAATTTTCAAATTCCAGTGTTGTAGACTCTGATTCATCCTGCAATCCTGTAATATTTTTGTCATCAAATGCAACATGAACAGATTCCATAACAATTTTTGTTCTGAGATTAAACACCCTGAATGCCTTTGTATTTGATGCATATCCAAGAAAAATTGCTTCATCAGCCTTGGCTTCAAATTTGCTTAGATTTTAAGGATGTACTTTTAGTATAAAGCACTTGCATCCAAATATGTGAAAGTGTTTCACACTTGGCTTCTTGTTCTTTGCCATCTCATATGGAGTCTTTCCATGCATATTAATCAATGTACAATTTTGAGTGAAGCATGCCGCATTAACTGTCTCAGCCCAAAAATATACTGGAAGTTTAGACTCTGCCAACATTGTTCTGACAGCTTCTATGAGTGTTCTAGTCTTTCTCTCCACAACTCCATTTTGTTAGGGTGTTCCTGGTGCAAAAAATTGTTAAGTAATTCCATATTGCACAGTATTCCTCCATGATTGAATTCTTGAATTCAGTACCATTGTCACTTCTTAGAATTCTGACTTTTTTCTTTGATTTTGTTTCTGATATGGTATATTATGTGTTGTAGAGTTTCATCCTTTGAATGTAGAAAGAAAACCCATATGAATTTTGTAAAATCATCTACAATGACAAGATCATATTTCTTTTTGTTAATTGACATCACATTTACTGGACCAAATAAATCAAAGTGTAATAAATAAAAGGGTTCAGAAATTGTGTTTATTGTCTTGCTCCTGAAAGATGTTTTCCTTTGCTTTCCAAGTTGACATGCTTCACAAAGTCCATCTTTCACAAAATCAACATGTGGTAGTCCTCTCACAAGATTCTATTTCACCAACTTGTTGAGTGTTTTAAAGTTAATGTGTGACAGTTTCTTGTGCCATTTCCAGCTTTCTTCAGTTGAGGTCTTGCTATATAAACATGTGAATTCATTGTGAATGCAATCCTCCAAGCTGGCTTCATATATGTTACCATGTATGTGCCCTTTGAAAATCAAAATGCTTATTTCTTTGTGAGTCACAAGACACTCCTTGTTGTCAAAGCCAGTATGATAACCTTTTTCTCCAAGTTGACTTATGCTGATTAAATTTTGTTTCAAGCCATCAACTAGAGCTACTTTATCAATGATGACATTTTCAAGCACAATCTTGCCATATCCCAGTGTTGTCCTTTATTGCCATCTCCAAAGGATACTTCTGGACCAACCATATCCACAAAGTCTGTAAGCAGGAATTTCTTTCCAGTCATGTATCATGAGCATCCACTGTCCAGGATTAGGGTTAATTTATTTTCCCTAGTTCCCTGCATACATAAAGCAATTAGTTAGTTGTTTTGGGGACCCAAACAGTTTTGGGTCCTTTTCTACTAACTTTGGGTGAAACAGGCTTAATATTCTTCATTTTTATTTTACTTGTCTCCTTTGTTGCTTTAGACTCTGGTGGAGTCTTGACAGTGTCATACCAATTTTTATCAATTGAAGATTTTAGCTCATAAAAATTGTAATACATATCATGATAGTCTCTACACATGTAAATCGAATGAAATATGCTACCACAGTGATAACAAGGCATCTGTGGAATGTAATGTCTTTTCAAAGTCTGTGAAGAAATAGACTGATTGCTTCTCAATGTTTGTTTTACAGTCTAGAGCTAAATGGTTGTGGTTGTCACATATGTAATACTTCTTTCTGGGAGCATTAGTATCATTTTGATAGTTATTGGTCTTGTTAATGCCTTCCTTACCATTCCTATTTCTCCTAGTTTTGGTAGACTCTGATAAGTTCTCTAGTCTTTTATTTAACTTAGAGTTAGACAAGTACTCTATGATAATGTTTTTCTGAGACTTATTTGGTCCTTGTTCATCTGTCTTTTCATCAACAGGGGGAACATTGACAGATGATTTTGTGGTTTCTTTGGATAAATCATTCTTTAATTCAGAAGTCACAAACTTAATATGGATAAAGGTACTTTTGTTCTTAGTCTTATTAATTTGACTAGCTTCTTCATTGTTATCATTCTCAACAATAGGTCTTTTGCCTTGACTCATGTTATAGCCTAGACCAACAGTTTGACACACATTTTGATTATTGAGAATTTCTTAAACTTTTCTATCAGAGTCTATCCAAACTTTAAATGTGAGTCTTTTTTCATCTAGTTCTTAGTCATAGGCTTTTAAGACTTCAGTGTAGTTGTGACTATATTTCTTAGAATCTTTTTTGTATTGTTCCATTGATTTTAACTCAGACTCTAGATGATTATTTCTATTTGTTAAAGTTAAGTTTTCTTCTCTTAACCTTTCACTTTATTAGTGAGAGACCTACATGTTATCATCATATTATTAATCTCTCTTTGCACAATTTGTAAACCATCAGAGTCTAAATTAAGTAAGGATTCAAGAGTGAAGATTAATACCTGAATTTTAGTAGATGAAGGTTCTTTGGGAGATTGTGATTTTCTTGAGGAGGATGTCATCAATGCTAGATTTTCATAATCAATTTCATCCTCTGAGCTTGAATCTGCCCAATCCTTTCCAGTTGATAGAAGTGCTTTTCCTTTTCCTTGACTTTTTGACTTTNCCCTTTTCCTTGACTTTTTAACTTTCTTCATTCACTAGCAAAGTGACCCAGTATTCCACAGTTAAAACACTTGACCTTTACTTTGTCAAGTTTGATTATAGTGCTCTTGCTCTTCTCAACCTTCTCATCTTCCTTCTTGAATGATGGCCTCTTGCTAAATTTTCCAGTTCTTTTGTTAAATTTCATTCTTTTGAAATTTTTTGCAAACATAGCCATCATTTGACTTAGGTCAATCTCTTCATCAGAATCAGAGTCTGTGTCAGTAGACTNGTTTTGCAAACATGGCCGTCATTTGACTTAGATCAATCTCTTTATCAGAATCAAAGTCTGTGTCAGTAGACTCTGACTCCACAATAACCTTACTCTTCTTCCTTGAATCCTTGATTCTAGCTTCTGTGGGTTGTTCATGTTGTTCTTTCTCAAACTCCATTAAGAGTGCCATAAATTTTGTCTTCATAGATTTCTTATTCTTCCTCTGTTGCATCTCTAAATCATATGTCTTGAGTCTGCCATATAATTCTTCTAGAGTTATTTTATCCAAATCTCTAGTTTCTCTTATGGCTGTAGTTTTATTGTCCCACTCTTCAGGAAGTGCTCTCAGAAACTTGGTATTTGTATCTTCAAAGTCATAAACCTTACTAAGCATAGCCATCTCATTCAGGAGATTTGGGAACCTAGCATTCTTCTTGACATCTTTAGTTCATTGTCAGTGCACTTCAAGTTTTTTCCACATCTCCTTGGCAGTTGTGCATGATATGACACAGTTAGTTAGAACAGAATCTAAACTGTTAAAGAGAATNGCATGATATAACACAATTTGTAAGAATAGAGTCCAAACTGTTAAAGATAATGTTTTGACTTTTGCCTCCTTAAGGACATTCTCCTTGTCCTCTTTTGTCCATTCAGCCTTTGGTTTTTCAATGAGGCTTTCTTCAGTTATTTTACCTTCTTCATTGATTTGAGGCATAATCTTTGAGGGCACATAGGGTCCTTCACGAATCCTGTCAAGATAGTCAGGGTCTGTAGCTTCCAGATGGTGCAGCATCTTAACCTTCCAGTGGGTGAANCATAGGGTCCTTCACGAATCCTGTCAAGATAGTCAGGGTCTGTAGCTTCCAGATGGTGCATCATCTTAAACTTCCAGTGGGTGTACTCATTTCTTTTAAGCATAGGAATCTCATAATTGCTATATTTGTTTCCAGACATTTTTGATCGATTTTAAACTTTAGGTTCTGATACCAATTATTTTCCCAGTTACTCAATGTAGAAGGGGGGGTTGAATACTTGTGTGATTTTTCTGCCTGATTAAAATTAACTCAGTATAAATTAAAGACTTGAATTTATAACAAAGATTAAACGCAAGCATATGAATGAATACGGTTTGTATTATTGATGAATAAATACAAACTCTCCTAAGGTGTACACAAACCCTAATAGTTTCCCTGTGTTTTCACAGCAACTCTCTCTATCTCTATGCTCTCACAAACTTCTTAACTTCGATTATTACAATTAGGTTACATAGAGTGTTTATATAGAGAGTTGCCTATCAACTAATAACAGAAAATCAAAATTCCAATAGGAATATAATTCCTAATTATTAGCTGACAGTTTCCTTCTGTAATTCATTCATTCCCATAGCATATCTGCAATATATTTGGCTTTATCTTCGAAGACTTCCTTTTTCTGTGATCATCTTCCAAATTCAGCTTCAACTTTATAAACTCTGAAATCTTCAGACTCTGATGATCTTCAGACTCTGATCACATGTAGACNTCTTCAAACTCTGCCAGACTATAAACTCTGATAGACTAAACTCTAATAATTT
Organism: Oenanthe javanica; assembly: GCA_008931105.1. Classification (NCBI taxonomy): domain Eukaryota; kingdom Viridiplantae; phylum Streptophyta; class Magnoliopsida; order Apiales; family Apiaceae; genus Oenanthe; species Oenanthe javanica. The sequence continues at coordinate 77,714 of QRFB01000793.1, forward strand.
GTATACTCTAACAGATTGTATACTCTGATAGTTCATAAACTCTGATCACTAAACTCTAATCATAAACTCTTATCACTAAACTCTGAAGATAAACTCTGATCATAAACGCTGATTCATAAATTCGTACAACAACTTTTCTGACATCAACTATACAGACAACAACTATTCTGACAGTAACTATTCTGACAGCAACTTTTTTGACAGCAACTTTCATGACAACAACTATGCAGACAGCAACTATTCTGACATCAACTTATCTGACAGTCTAGATAAACTATACTGAATCTTGTTCTAGCATTTTATACATCATCAAAAGAATATATTCCTAACAATCTCTCCCATGAATATATTCCTAACAGGAGTGCGCAAGTCTCTTATGCGTGTTTGTGCATTTGACATTAAAAAAATAATAAACACAACCTACGCGGTCTGAGAATACGTGTTTACTTGCACACATGAACCAAATACACAGTCAGTGGGTATTTAGAGCATCTCCAATGCAAAAGTCGAAGTCCAACTATTTTGGGATCCATTTATATACCACATAAATAAAAGTTGATTTAATAAAAAAGTTATCCAACTTCCTCCAATGCAAAGCCCAAGTCCATTTTTAATGGGTCCCATTTATTTACTTTATGTATAATTCTTTATAACTATTAATGATTAAATAATATATTTTTATACTGTAATAATATAAATTAAATAATAAATAATTACTTAAAAAATATATAAATAAAAAGTCATAATTAAATTAAATTACATAATAAAAGCACGCATTACAAGAATATGAAAAACATAAAATTAAAAACATTACATATGAAATAAATTAACGATTATTATGAAATTTTGAGATATGCTCAATCAAATCAGCTTGTAGTTATCGATGCTTCTGTTTGTCACNCTCAATCAAATCAGCTTGTAGTTATCGATGCTTCTGTTTGTCACGAATTCAAATATTATTTTAGATATACCTTTCATAAGGGACAAACGGTTCTTCCTCTAGTCTTGGCTGTGATAAACTATTTATTGCATCATCATAAGTTGGTAGCGGGCCGTATGTTGTAGTTTACTTCAGGTGGATGACCTTTTAGCACAATTATTTGGGTTCATTTTTTTATTTGGAAAAAAATTGTAAGCACAATTTTTGAAAAAGAAAGAAGTGAAAAAATTTGATAGATGAATCAAATATTTATAGTGAAATTGTTTTGAACGTTATAATTTTTAAAATTATTTATCCATAATATTAACGTTACATTTTCAGAAAGATAATATATACGTTGCATTTTGTGAAAAGCAGTTGTACAATGAAAAGACATTATAAGTCTATATTTAGCTACAAAACAAAATAAATCAGAAAAGTTGTTCTGGTTGGCTTGACCACCAACTCAGGCCCAAACCAAGTCCATTATTTACTCCAATGCAAGAAATGGAAGTAAGATCCTACGCACATTCTCCAATGCAGCACTTGGGCCTACATTGGAGATACTCTTAGGGCCACGTCTTCCGCCTCTGGACCTTTTGGTATTTAATTTCTGCCTTTGTGCATTTTGGTATTTAATTTCAGTAAATTTATGTATAAAAGGCCTTCACCCATTTTTGATTTGGATATTTCAAATTTATTTTTTATTTGTTTTTTAAAATAAAAAATGAATTTTCAAAAATATATATATATTTCGTGGGTGATAGGCATGTTGGAAATAAGTGGAAATGTGTATCACCTTTGAAAAGAGGTTATAAGCATTCTTAACATGCGTGCCACTTAAAAAAAGTTTTTTAATTTTTTTTGTTTTTTAAAATTGATACTTATTTATCAAATGCGTATTAGATGACAAATGCGTATTCCACTAGTATTTTTGGCCAAAATTTTCAAAAATGGTAATCTCATTAACTTTTTTTAAAAAATGGTATTTTTTGCCATTACCCCAAGTTAAAATCATAAATTTACTATATTTTAAAACTTGCCCATGTCTTGCATGAGTATCAAACGGGTGTCAAACTATCCTAGCCCCCTCTCTCAAAGTCGCCGCCTCCCTCTTCTTCTTTTCTCAACATAGCCGGTGGGGCTTCCATTAGTTTTCTCCGGTAGAAAACCTCAATCCCTTAGTCTCTTTTCATTTTTTTGTTTAATGTTTTGGTTTATCTTTTCTTCCCGTAATCCTTAGATCATAAACCTCGGAGCTTCCTGTTTCTTTTTCTCCATTTTAAGCAGATCTTCTGAAATCCGGTTATCTCTTGTTTATGGGTTCGATTTTCAGATCTAAGCTTTATATTCCCCTAAAAAATATTCCTCCTTGGGTAAGATTTATGTTCCCAATTTATTTAGTTTTTGTTTATACTCTCCCTGTGAGAGCTTGCTATTTGTTTTGGTGTGATTTAATGTACGAATGTTAGATCTGCAGGATTTTCAAGATTTTGATTCGGCGTGTTAGGAATTATAAGTTTTGATGATAACAAATTTCTTAGAATTACAATAGGGACTTAAAA
>QRFB01000794.1:0-33402 GCA_008931105.1 Oenanthe javanica
CAGCAAAAGAGCATATGCTTCCGTTGGACAGGCCCACAAACCACTGTAGTGCTGGTCCCGACAACGTCGAACCGAACCCCTTATACATACACGGCTCTCTCAACTCCTTTGGTATGGGCATCGTAAACATTCGCTGCTTGTATTGAACAATGTGTTCTTGAGGATCCGTCGTGTCGTCGTACATTTTCATGTTGGGGATTGAAAATCGCTTGGGTATGTCGACCAAAGCGATGTCGTCGGAAAATGGTGAATCTGTGTAACTTGTTGGCGTCGACTTCTCCAAAGGCTTTGGGACACCTGGGATTCTCTGAATCAGCTCCCTCATTTCTTGCAATTCCAACTTGACGGCATCTGACACCTGTCCTTGTGATTTAGAGGTCCGGTGTCTCGACCGTCTACAAGACTTCTCACGTTCTGCCTCTCGTTCCTCCGCTGTCTCGTTGTGCGGTTGTCGTCTGTCGTGTGTGTTGTTAGTGATTGTGTTTTCGTCACCTTCAATGTCAACCACAAGATCATTCTCCTTGTTTTGTGGTTCGTCATCAGTGGTGTCTTCCATATNATCTCGTCCATATCCAGTCGTCGGACGACGCTTGGTACGGTGTGTCGCATATTAGTCTTGTTATTGGACTTCATTGTAGTCAGCTGTTTTTTCAAGTTCTCATTCTCGGATTTCAAGGCATCCATCTCAGCCTGTAGCTTTTTGATAACAGAAATCATTCCTTCATCGTCACCCATATTAACACCTTTATTTGAAGGGCATGCATGTTGAGGATCGTCGGCCATCGTTGAGTGTGTTTAACCGAAAATCACTTAGACTTTTAATCAATTTCCCACAGACGGCGCCAAATTGTTTTGGTAAAATTTTGTAGGTTAATGATTAAGTGTAAATGATTTCAAGTGAGTTTAATTCGTATGAACAAGATAAGAACAAGAACACAATAGAAATCGACAATAACAATGAAAGAACAAGACACAAGCGATTGGTGACGCGGAAAACCCCCGTTGAGAGGTAAAAACCGCGGGTGGGACCTTCCCCAACCAAATATGATCCACTATAATGATGTAGCAACGATTACAAGTGAAGAAAATGAAGTTACAATGAAGAAAAATGGGAAAGTAAGCTTTAGACGTCAACTGAAATAATAATTGTGTAGTGGTGTAGTAGCATGTAGGTAGAAGAATGATTGTCATGTGTGTTGTATTATCCTCAAATATATTGATATATATTAGCTTCTACCTTCATCAGCACGTGCCTAGCTTGTAGGAATGATTATCTCCATGATCCGAAATTTTAGGGATAAGATAATCATCCCTTCCTAAAATTCTGGACAGTTATTGACTGTTTCTGGTGCCTGCTGAGTTGTCGTCGGACGCCATTGTTCCTGTCATGTCCTTAGTGTCGACGTCAAGATATTCCCGTCGGACATGTAAAATTCTGACACCAACAGTGTTACATTTGGTGATTGGTACTACGTAGTACATCCATAATGATGATTATAATAACGAAATATTTTGCATGAACTGTTGAAATTATAAACAAATATAGACTCATAAACTGAGAAAAAATCTAGTCGTAATTATATGTCGCTAATTTAATTTTCGACACGACTAAATTAGGACAGTTGGTCCTTGAAAATAACTGTCCATTCGTGTTTTTTTATAATTAATAAAAGTTCTTAAATCCTTCTCCTAAATGTGAATAAAGTGACCTATTCTCAAAATCAAAATTTAACTTTAATCCCGGACCCTTAAATTAAATGTAATCTAAACTGACTCAATATCAAAAACAATTATGCAAGTGGAAAAATTATATATTTGATTGAATTTTTAAGAATAAAATTTATTATTTCATTCTGTACATCACAACTAAAGTCCACATTAGATTATTGATAATATTTTTATATAGGGGCGGAACCAGGATTTCAAGATAGTAGGGCTCAAAATTTTAATATAAATAAAATTTTCTTCACAGTACTCCCTCTCGTCCTAAATGATAGCCTTTTGACTTTTTGACGCACATATTTAGGAGTAAAAAACACATAACTTCACTTGATATTAGATTTCAATTTTTATATCATATAAAATTTCAAATTCTAAATTTTTATTTGATATAATTTTTTTTAAATATATGTATGTGTTTTTACTCCTAAACATGCGTGTCAAAAAATTAAGAAGCTATTATTAGGGACCGGAGGGAGTAAATCACAACTAAATCTATATTCAAACTTTTGTAAAACTTAACCTCTATTTCGTATCATAGTTATCTCATATATAGGAAAAATATGTGATAGGTTTTGCTTTTAATTTTTAAATATTTGAAATTTTCTCATACCTTAGTTGTAAAATCAGTTGAAAGAACATTTTCTACGGTTTAATTGTTATAAAATATAGATAATTACTATAAAAAGTATGACTCTCCGACTTAAGAAAAAGATACTACAAACAGTATAACTCCCCGATACATAGCATAGTCCAAGTGAATTCACTTGAAATCTTTACTGAACCATGACCGCACCTGGCATCATATTAACAAATAAAAGTATTCATCATGAGCTTAATGTGCGGAAAAAAAATGAGAAATGACAATCTATTTATTTAAAATTCCACGAGAGTAATGTAATAGTGTACTCTAACCAATCATACTTTGTAAATCATTTTAATTGAAAATTTATTTTAATTTTATTTTATATTACTTCTTTGAAAAACTGTAATCAAACGGTTGTAAAATAAGAAGTAAAATCAATAAATTTGAATAAATGTATAAAATCTTTTTTGTGAGAATTATAATTTAAGTACGGCTTAAGGAGCGAAAAAACCCTTATGGTTTAGGCGTAGGAGCGGATAAGCCGCTGTGATTTAATAAGGCTCAAATAAGCACTTCAAATTAAAACTAATGGTTCAATATAGCCCATCTAATTAGTTTTTTCTTAAATATGGTTAGAAAATTACTATATTTATGTATATTGTGACATTAATATTTTAAAAGTATATCAAAATATTCTAATTTTAATATTATGATGTTAATATTCATTTATATCGTAACAATATTGTTACACGAAAAATATATCAAAAAAAATTATATTCTAATTAAAACTTATTTTTAAATAAAATATATAAATTTTATCTCTTTTAAACACGAACACATATAAAATATGTTAAAAATTATATAAAAGTATTTCTACACAAGATTATAAATAAATTAAAATCATAGATATAAAAATAAAAATAAAAATAAATTCTAATCATATAAATATAATATTAAAGTAAAAATACTAAATATTAAAAACAAATTCGTACATTATACGAAATGTAAAAAATTGTGCATATTTGTCTATATATGTATGTAAGTAAGTGTGTGTGTTTGTATGTATTATAATTTAATATTAAAATATTACTAATATTTAGTTAATTATTAAAAAATAGATAAATATTCGTCGAGTAAGTAGAATTTAAAAGTAAAATAAAAACTAATGTGTAAATGTTTAAAATTTAAAAATTAATAGTTATGTAACAAAAAAAAAATATACATACATTAATATTGGTTAATAACTTATTTATTATTTTATAGAAATATTTAATAAAAATCAATTATATAAAAAACATATTAATTTATAAATAATAATGTTATTAATAAAAAATTAATAATATAAAATATATATGTATGTATATATATTTATATTAATGTAATTAAATATTTAATAATATTTTTAACCTAATTGATTATATTAATCTAAAACGTCAAAGATATTGACACGTCACAAATAACTCAGTAACAACAAATACCAATAAATTTAAAGATATGGTCATGAGGATTATAATTTTAGTAAACACAAGCGGTGGAGAAATCTCTTGGAATTTCAAATGATTTGGTGGGTTTGTTGGTTAAATAAGTAACACCGAATCATGAAATAATACCAAATATTTATCCATATCATGGTTTAGTTATAAATAAATAATTCTGCCAAAACAACCACCCGATCTCATCAACCGCAAATCTTCATTGAAATTATAACTTATTTGTTTTCATTCTTCAACACTTTTTGTGCACCACCGGAGATTCTAAAAGATCCATCACCAAATTTGTGATGCTCATGGGTCACAGAATATCAAATTTCTTGTCTTCTTCTGTTATGTAATTTTTGTTTAAAAATAATATATATTTTCTTATTTTTAAAGAATAATGATAAGAATTTTTTTTTTGAAACAATTTTAGTTGCTTTATTAAGTTGTATCAATGCAATTCGAATAATTTTTTTTAATTAATACAGATCGAATCAACTTTGACTATTTTTTAAAAAACAAATAAAATTAAAATTGCATTTTTGGTTGCAACTTACAGATTGTATTTTCAGAAATATTTACTGAAAATTAACTTTTATTGTAAATTCTTTAATATATTACGTTTTTTTTTGGAATTGTTTTTTACAAAGATGGTGTTTTTACAGAAAGTCTGTTTTTATATTAATGTCTATTTTGTAATTTCAAAATCAGTGTCAAAAGTTGTCTAATAATCAAAATATCATAATTACACTAACTTAAATTATTGATTTATTTATAAAAGCAGTAGTACTAAATATATTTAAAAAATCAATTTTTGGAGGAAAAAAGTTATCAAAATTAAAATATTTAGATTATGGTATGGGCCAAGTCCTTTTTTTTTTGCTAGGTACCGAGTCCTCCTTTTTGTTTCAAAAGTTATGATGTTTTTTAGAACTTTTCTATTATGAATTGATACTATTGTTAGTTTGGTCAATAACATGTAAATTGCAATTTATTTGTAACTTTAGTATAAAAATTGATTAATCAAAATACTTATAATAAAAATAATAATAAAATAATAATATAGGAGAGAGATGAGGCATGGGTATTGTTGTATATGATACAATCCTACAAACATAAAACATTGAATATGCATGAATCTGCAATATTTTTAATCGGGACTGCAAATTTAAAATTGCAGACAGAAAGTTGTAGCAGGAAATCAGGAATTAAGAAAAGGCAGGCTCAGTTTATACATTCTTGGTTTCTCCTTTCGTTTTATTTTTCGCATCGATTTAAATTATACTGCTTACATAGTTACATGCNCAACCGAATTTCACGTGCCATTGCTCAGTTTATACCTGTTTTTTTATTATTATTAACTCTACCATACTCATCAATATCTGTTCTACATTAAATTTGATATAACGAGAATCGAACCCAATACCTTGATTTATACATTCTTGGTTTCTCCTTTCGTTTTATTTTTCGCATCGATTTAAATTATACTGCTTACATAGTTACATGCCATAATTTTTATTGTTTTAATTAATTTATATTAATATTTTAAATAATATCTATACATTATATTTTAAAATTTTCTTTTTTATGCAAAAATTTAAACATTACTATTGACGAAATATTAGTAACAACATTCTCGCATCACCACATTTCGTCAGTTGAGAACATTCACTGCTCCTTCCGGATCTGATTATTTCACATATGTTAAGAAATAAAAAAAATTATCTTTATAATTTCATTTTTTTACTTTTTAATAAAATACAATATTTAAATTTTTATTAAAAAAATAATTTATGAAAATATGTTTTTTACACATTAAAATACGTTTTAAAGTGTAGAATGTTTAAACGATACTTAATTTTGGAACCGAGGGTATACATATTTCCCCATTATTTCTCCATATTACTTCTGTCATTTTAATTATTTGTTTAATTATTTTTTTTGAAATTGAGGTTTCCTATATTTAATTTTCTATATATATATATATATATATATTAAGATTTATTGAAACGTAATTTAAAAATTAATTTTAAATTTCCAATAATTTATAAACTTATTTTTAAATGCATATTGAGATAGAAAACTAAATAAACAAATAATTAAAAAATATTTTAACAAAACAAATAATTTATGATAAAGTTGGATTAACCAAGGCGACAAGAACTAAATCACCAACAAAAAAAATATCATTTGTGATAACTCTGTTTCTCATGGTTTGTACCGTCGTATGTTTTTATATATAAAAAGATGGTCCACTAAGACCTCAACGTCCAACATTTGCAAATGCAAAAACTATAATATGTTTGTAAAATATGCTTTGTTTTCTAAATCAATAATCCCCATCTTCCTGCTCGGCAGCAACCAATGGCCGACACGATACAATAACAAAATAACAAGTACTCACTTCTTCACTAATTAATTATTTGAGTATGATTGGATGGCGTTAAAAGATACTCATTTTGTAAGGAAAAAAAATTAATTAACTATTTCAACAATTGTTTTGGCAATTATTTTATATATTATAAATGTTGTGAGAGGATTTGGTACAACATCTCTGGAGATCCTTTACTGAAATAGCGGACAAAGATTACAAGATTCTATCAAGAAATAGCTTTCCGGCAGAGGTTCCACGAATAGTGGATAGTGATTTTGATAAAGAAAGGACTGAGCTAGCAAAACACCAAGGCACCAACGTATAATCCTGAAATTATACAAGTCAAATACCATTTTTAGGGATCAACACTCGAGTTTTCTATATACTCTCTCCCCTCTCAGTATTTTCGAACCCATTTGCTAGTTGCATACATACCCTATTTATAGGGATCAAGTCCGTATGTAATTTTTGATTGATAGGACTCCTTGTATAAGTGATCCATTGTGTTGTGATAACCTTCAACCCCTGTATATAATGTTTATCTCGGAGTAACTGAGCTACCATGAGAGTCCAAGTCGGCCAGGACTCATGGGAAGCTATATCAGGATATGTAATCGACCTGGTATGGGTATATATGCATTTTCATTGTAATTATCCTTAATTTGATGAGAATAATATGGTATTTACCTCCAATATTCGTGGATAGATTGTCTCCTAAAAATCAGGTGGTACAATCCAAGTAGAATTGCCCTATCAGGAGGTACCAAACAGCTGTCTTGGAAGCTAGTTTATCGAACCTGTCCAATGGAACCTGAAACCTATTTTCTGGAAACAATAGCACATCAAGACCTCCCAGATTAAATCTCAACATTATTGGACTCTTGGAACCTCCTTTAATTATGTTCCAGCCTTGATATAGTGGAAGCTCATTGGTCAGTGGAACCTCTGCCTTACTAGGACCTAGACTCATAATGGTTCTTCATCTTGGGATGGTTTTACTAACCCCTGGCCCTTCTTGGAAGCTTCCAAAGTGCATTAAATCATCATGGAACCTTCTTACCATCTTTTTCCCTATCTTGGAACCTCCTTAGAGGGCTGATTAATTAGTCGATTGGATCTTTAAAGATCAATGAGCCTAAATCCAACCCATGTGAGATTTTGGGTACAACAATTACCCCCGGTTCCTTGTATCCATTGAATGTAAAAGGAACCAACCCAAAAAAGAGTGGTTCAATCCTTCCACTAGTACTTGTTATGAACTATTGCACAACTTCCATCAACCATTTTTAAGCTTACATGGGCAAACCCGCCGTAAGAAATAAGAAACAATTTATAGTAACATGAGTATAATAATCCATAGTATACATATAACCACCACTGCCAATATATGAAAATTTTAAATCTACCTGGGTCATCATTTGAACAGCATTGTTAAGAACCCTTAAATGGAACCTCATGGGTTTGATATCTGACTTGCATTTAAAGATTCCAGACTCTACCCATTCCTTCCAGGGTTATCCACAAACATGTGTTTTTGAATTTTCAATAGTTGGCCACCGCCTGAAACTCTTGGACCCCCTAACCAACTCATTCAATCCTCAATTTGAAAGTTGCGTACTTGTAATCCCCATAATAATTGCACATCAGTTACCGCAGCTATAGGGACTTAACCCTTCACGCCTCAAGACTCCACCAATTACACTTTGGCACCTGTCCCCCTTGTCTCCCACTATCTACCAATAACTCTCGCTTATATATACACATACACAAACCCTTGTTCACTTTTAATCTTCCTTATCTCTCCAAAACTTCAGTTCCCCAGTGTCTCTTCATCTTTCAGGCCGACCAAGACTCTATTGTAGCTCGAGCTTCTAGCAATAAGCTTCTCTTCACCACTACAAGTTAAGGTAACCTTCCTTCATTACATGCTTGAAATAGTCCTACTCATGTTAGCACACCTACTCTATTTTTCCATGTTACACCTACTTTCCTTTGCATTCTTCGAATACATGTCTACAATTACACATTCATTTGCACACACCTCTTCTATGTTTACCTAATCTGATGTGTATATTCATGATGTTTAATTCTTTTTCTAGTGGTCTACAACTTGTTTGCATTAGCCATAACATGATGCCTCTGGTTCATCCATTAGTTTGCTACGTCACAATACGTCACACACTCAAATTTGTACATTCTTTATACTGAATGGTAGTTGTTTCACTGTTGAAGTTGCATGTATATTCAAATGAACATACTGCCCGGAACCTGTTTGTCCATAGGCCCTTCTTTGTAAAAATTCACCATATAACTTCTTGTTTAGACATCATAATGATTATAGGACCCTCAAATTTCAACCCACTATTTTCTTTGGGACAGTGTCGAACCCCACACTTTCAGCTGGCTCCTCCACCCCCTCAGCCGACAATGATTTATTTCAGGAGGAGACATCCAACGTAGGAACTACTCGATCAGTGATACCTCAGTCAGTCAGTGGTAGGACCAGATCAAGAATGGTGATTTTGGATCCCATTGCTGCAACCATTTCCTTAAGGACACTTAGCCTTCCAATGGACCCTTCCATTCTCCGCATAATTGATACCACTCCCGTAGACCTTTCACCATCTTTCGAAAACAGGGATGAAATGGTTTCAACCTCTACAGACCCCTTTCCTCTAGACTTTGGGACCTCTTTCTTCAATGAATCAGAGCAGCCTTTCTTTGATAATGCTGAGGCCTCATCTGAAGAGGTGATGGTTAGGCAGATGATGATAGGGAGGGAACTTGCAAAGAATGTATGTGCCACCCCTGCTTGTGAGGAGATGGATTCTGCTATGAATGTTGCGGAGTTGGAGAAGCTTCTGGAGACTAGCAACCCATGGTATAGATCGGTGATACCTCTAGCTGGTGAGAGGTGCCATAAGTTTGAAAACATGAGTCCTGGTAGGCCGATACTTGAAGCTGTAGTATCAACATCCTTTTTCAAGTTGGGCCTATACATGCCAATGCATCCCTTCTTGATTGAGATATTGAAATTCTATGACCTGACACCTATGTAATTGACCCCCAACTCTTATAGGATGGCAGTGTGTATATACATCCTTTATGCAGACCAGTATCAGGAACATCTCACGGCTCCAGAGTTAGGATATTTTTACCAGTTGAAAGAGACTGGAAAAAAGATTGGGTATTTTTACTTAACCGCTTGGGGGTCCATCATGGAAAGTACATCAGACAGAATAAGAAGGGGATGTATGATTGGGTGGAGCAGTTTCTATACTGTTATGACTGTCATGTCTTTAGGAAAGACTTCAATGTTTCTCCAAGTAAGGAATCTACCTCTTTCTTCTATGTAATTATGGAATGTCTTGGAATTAGAACCTTCTTTGATTGATGGCCTCCCTATTCTTCCATGTAGGGATTCCCAAGCAGACCTCCTTGGAAGGAGATCCTAAAGAGAGAGCCGAGAGAATATTGTCTCTATATGCCAAACTGCAAGATGGTGAAAGTTTGTTGATAGTCAAAAACCTAGAAGTATTTGGCTTCTGTGCGGGTAGAGGTCCTAGCCTTCCAGTTGATGTGGATGAAACTACTGGTGGAACCTCCCATGATGAAGGTTCCATAGCACCCCCTTTATTTATAAATATAGCTTCCTCTCCTTCATTATATGCAAGTCTATAGCTTTGTAACTTCTCCATGCCATTGCCTTCATATGCATGTATCATTATCCTGACATGTTTACTTAACTTTTTCTTATGTCGCTTTGCAGATATGATACCTGTGATCCCTTCATTTATTAATAAATCAGCTAGTTATAAAGGTATGTTCAAGGATGAGGATGTGAAGATGCTGGACACTCCTACCACTACCACACCTATTGTTGCCATTCCCATTTCCACAGTCATGGTGGTGGAAAATCCTCAGGAACCTTCTAGAACCTCCTCGAAGAGAAAAATGTCTGCTAGCTCCCAAGGCACAGCTTCCACTCCTGACCTGCGTTTAGGAAAGAGGTCCCGAGTGATTGTGGTACCTGCAGCCTCTGTATTGCTTCAAGATTTGAAAAATCAGGTGAATTCTCTCCTAGGTGTCGTAAACAACTATAAGACTCTTAGAGCTCCCAGGAAGAAGGCCAAATATGAAGCATGCTATGATAATGGCATTAAGGACTATTTGAGGTCCATGTATGAAAATGTCCTTGACTTCGATTGGTTTCTTTTAGGGGAAGATGTTGTGGCTTTGGTGAAGGAGTTGAAGAATGAAAACCAGGTGGTTGTTGAGGTGGAAGTGGCTAAGAAGGCGGTGGAGCCAACTCCCGCATCTCAATCTATGCATACTGAAACTCTAACCCTGGTACCTGAAGACGCGGTTTTCGGAGGTACCACTTCCACAGCTATTGCTGAGAAAGCTTCCTCTAACACTGAAGACATTTCTCCTGCCGAATGATTCTCTCTCCTTTAATGCTTCTTGAAAATTTACTATTTTTTGGGTTGTTGAATATTCTGAATTGGTTTTCTAAATAAGGGGGTGGGCACCTCTAATGCTCCATAGATGTAATTTGAATATTTACCTTAATACTTAGCTTCTGTTTTCCTAATACTTGCTTTTGTACTCTAACATAATTGCAACATGTACGTGAAGCTTCTTGATGTCTTCCTTTGTGACTTGTGTCACAACTTTTGACTTAGACTTTCAGCTACATATGCTAGAAGTTTCCTTACCGACTCCCATGATGTATGATCACATATGTACAATATCACTAGGAAATTAATGAATAAATAGGAGATGTAGCTTACACCTGATATCATAGAGATTGTGTAGTTGTCACTCTTCTCACTAGGAAAAATCCAAAGGCGTCTTGATATCTCCTTCGGTGATAGAACTTTACTATAGATGAGGTATCAATGACCCATATGAGAGCTCTTCCTATTGTCTTATACTTGCATGAAGTTGAGGTTCCCATCCCATGAGTGGAACCTTTATTTATGGCTGGTATCTCTCCGTTGATGTGACCATATTTCAAAATAACTAATTCCTTTTGATTTGACTCCTATGTGAGGCCTTCTATGTGAGGCCTTCTATATAGACATATGTAATAGCATCATGACAACTGTTACAAGGCAACTGTAATCAAATATGTTTTGAAAACCTTAGGAGCCAGGACTCGGCACCTCCTAGGTTGAATGAATGAGACCATGAGAGCCAGGACAAGCACCTCCCAGGTTAAATGAATGGAACCTTAAGATCCAGGAAAGGCACCTCCCAGGTTAAATGAATGAAACCTCAGGAGCTAGGAAAGGCACCTCCCTAGTTAAATGAATGGAACCTCAGAAGCCAGGACAGATACCTCCTAGGTCATGTAAGGAACCGTGGGAGCCAGGACAGACACCTCCGAGGTTAAATGAATGGAATATCAGGAGCCAGGACATGCACCTCCTGGGTCATATAAGGAACCGTGGGAGCCAGGACAGACATCTCCCAGGTCAAATGAATGGAACCTCAGGAGCTAGGACAAGCACCTCCTGGGTCATGTAAGGAACTGTGGGAGCCAGGACAGACACCTCCCAGGTTTGTTGAATGGAACCTTAGGAACTAGGAGATACACCTCCTGGGTCATGTAAGGAACCGTGGGAGCCAGGACATGTACCTCCCAGGTTAAATGAGTGGAACCTCAGGAGCTAGGACAAAAACCTCATGGGTCATATAAGGAACCGTGGTAGCCAGGACATGCATCTCCCAGGTTAAATGAATGGGACCTCAAATGCCAGGACAGGTACCTCCTGGGTCAAGTAATGAACCTTGGGAGCCAGGACAGGCACCTCTCAGGTTTTGCTTGAAAATTGGCTCTTTCAAGGTCTCCTTTTGGACAGCATGTCACCTACTACCCCCGAGTTCTTCAATGTAGCTTGATATGTTTGAGAATGTATGTTGGGTCCTAAAGTATCGTAGAAGGGAGGTTGAATATGATACTCACTAAATTAAAAAATTCTTTCGAATCTTTTGCGGACAAATAATTTAGAGTTCGGTTAGTGGGTTCGAATTCATGAGGTGAATAATGTTTAGGAGGCTGGCTTACTAATTTTCTGTATTTAAGAATAAACATTAAAGTTATAGAAAATTAGCAAGTAAATTATGGAGACAAGTTTTGGGAAATATTTCATTCGTATATAAACCCAGAGGGGTGCTACACCCAGCTAAAAATATAACTGGTTTCCAAAGAATAAATTAGTTCTTTGCTACTAATACAAAAATATAAGGCTCAGTTCCTATACAATTATATCTAAATTAGTACAACCAAAAACTGAGTCCGTAGGGAGTGATATCTAGGAGCCCTGAACATTTTTCGTTAAAGAACTGAGTCTTCATATCTAACCGGGAGCAAGGTATGTGTGTGTATAAATTATTTCTTCTTGATCCGGCCAAGGAAATAGCTCTCTACATATTATTTGTGTTGAATAAGATGACTTTTTTTGGTGAGTGGCTTTTCTTATTATCTGCGTAGACTTTAAATCAATAAAGTAAGTTGCTTAAATTTGATTGGTTGAGAGCTATGTGGGGCTAAGAGATATTTTGTTGCGCCAATACATTTTTGTTGCGCCTGTAGAGTGAATCCCCTATGTAGATCCAAGTGGCGCCTCAATTAAACTAAGTTGCTCCAAAGTGAAGTTAAGTGGCGCCAGCTACATTATCTTCCCTGTGTAAATATATGTGGCGCTTAGAAAATTTGAATGAGAAACCAACATATATGTTGCGCTAATCACTTTTGTTACGTTTTATATTTTTAATGGTCAAAGTGCTATTTGATCACTGCACTTTGACCCTCTTTTCATTCCTTGACTGAAGTTTGCCAACTTTCATTTCTTGTACCAAATCTTGTCACATTACCCTGTAAGGCATAATGTAACATTCAATGTAATCGAGGATCTGTAACTCAACTAAAAGTAAAGGACTGGTAAATAATATTATTTATGTAATCACATGAATCTACAATAAAGATCAGGCAGCTATATGTATCAGGGTATTTGATGGAATATTGAATATCACTGACAGAAGTTCATTACTATGTTCAAGCGTCAGTGAAAGAATAAGTTACTCAGTGTTTCAGCAGGTATTAAGATTCAAGTAGTCAGTGCTAGAAGATTTCAGTGAAATCAAGAAGTAATAAAGGAATACAACATTCATGTCAATTATTTTGATTGAGAATATGAAGATCAATACAGTGTTAGTCACTTGTGAACCAGACCAGTGCACTAAATGTCAACACAAAGTATTTGATTAACATGTTCATTGTAAAAGAAGAATTGACAAAAGCCAAGGAAGTAAGGTTATTCTCTAAGTCATTGTTTGAGGTGAAGTAATCGACACCTAGATATTCAAGGTGAAGAAATTCGACACCAAGTCAATTCATGGAAAAGAAAATCGACACATATCCTTGAAATGACCAAAAGAATGTAAGTGGTACTTCAATGTATCAAGAATTCGACACATAGAAATGAAGCACTTGAAATTCGACACCTAGTCATGCAATAAAGGAAATTCGACACATAGGGTATACATGAGACAACAATTCTACACCTAGGTTGTTGAAGTGTTAAGGCATACATGGTTAAGGAAATTCGACACCTAGCTTTACATGGGAGTAGAAATCGACACCCACCTGTTTTGTGACCAAAGGAAGAATGCAACATGAGGAATTCGACTCCTAGATAATTTTCTAAGGTCAAGTACACGGAGGCAATATTCGGCACCTAGAAAATATCCACGAATTTCTCAAAGTCAACTCATGTAACATCCCACATCGAATAGATAAAGTGTATTTGAGCCCTTTATAAGGACAAGCCAATAACTAATATATACCTAAAATTGCTAGTTTTTTTTGGGCTGACCTGTGGTGGGTTGTTGGGCCTGATATGCATTCAGTTATGGGCTTGGGTTGTTATAAATGGTATCAGAGCCTTGCCCAGCCGAAAGTGCTAAGGCACTGCCCGGGTTCCATAAGTTTGTGCATGGGCTCGACGAGGACGTCGAACCAATAAGGTGGGGTATTTGTAACATCCCACATCGAATAGATAAAGTGTATTTGAACCCTTTATAAGGACAAGTCAATAACTAATATATACCTAAAATTGCTAGTTTTTTTATGGGCTGACCTGTGGTGGGTTGTTGGGCCTGGTATGTATTCAGTTATGGGCTTGGGTTGTTATAACTCAAGTCAACATACAAGAGGAAAAGAATTCGACACTCAATTGTATTTCACTTTATTGTAAAGTCTACATAAAAACAAAATGTATTTTCATTTTGAGATAATAATGAAAAACACAACACACACAAATAGATACAGCTGAGAGAGAGACAGAGAGAATATCAAAAGCCATAAAAGCTTGTATTTATTGTTGTTGTTAGATTCATTTGCAGCTCATACTTTTGTGTGAAAAGTGTAACACCTTGGAATTATATAATACAAAGTATATTCCCAAAGATTGTTCTTGTTGTTGTGTTTCACTACTGTCATATTTATTGCTCAACCAGAACATATTTGTGAACACGAACTATTTTGAAAAACTACCACATCATATTCAACCCCCCCTTCTATGATGATTTTGGACCTAACAATTAGTATCTGAGCTTGTTGATTGAAGTTACAAATCAAGATCCAAAATAGTTTTTCTAAAAAGTGCATTTTTAGATCTAGAAAAATTTATATTGAAATTTCTTTATTTTTAAAGAAAATTCAATTTTAGATTTTTTTAAGATTTTAAATTCACTAATTTTTAAAAGGCTATCAATCATCAAGAATTCGAATTAAATTTTATTTCTCAAAATTTAATTTTTATTCGAATTGATTTTAATTTTTAAGAAATTAATTATTTCTTAAGATTTAAAATTCTTCAACCATGAGTACCCAAAAACTTAGCAGTATTAAAATCCCGACATTTGATAAAAATGAATACATTTTGTGGAAGAAGAAGATGTCCATTTTCATCAAGACTTGTAATTCTCAATACTTGGGAATTCTGGAAAATGGACCCTATGTACCTCAGAAGCTAACACCTGAAACAGTTTCAGAAGACGGCGAACTGATTCCTCAAGGATTTACCCCAAATGAACCTTCAGAGTTTACTGACACTGATAAAGAGAGAGTTGCATGGGACAACCATCTTCAATTTATCCTAATGGATTCACTGGACACAACATTGCTAAATCAAGTGATTAATTGCACCATTGCCAAACAAATATGGGATACGATTGATCTGTTAATGGAGGGTACAGCAGAAGTGAAGGAGAACAGGCTAGATATTCTTACTCCCAATATGAAGCGTTCAAGTCACTACAAGGAGAAAGTATCACTCAAGTCTTCGAGAGATGCAATAAATTATTAAATGACTTGTCACTACATGGAAAGACCTACTCACGTAGGGAGATCAACAGAAAGTTTATGTTGACACTGCCAGCACACCTGGAGCACAAAATCTCTGCCATCAGAGAGAGGAGTGATATAAATGATATGTCCATTGAAATGCTATACGGGAAGCTCAAGTCTCATGAAATGGAGCAAGAGCAGCGACATATCATTTATGGTTCAGGTACAGTGGATAGTAAGAATACAACACTATTAAAGACGACAGCTCTTGTAGCCAAGGATTTTGCTGTCACAGAGACCAACTCAGTGAAACCTGATGTTGAGAAAGAAGAAATTCTGGAAGCTGAATTTACAGATAACACTCAACCAGGTAATGAAGACGACTTCTACTCAATGNAAAAATAAAAAAATGGCCTATATGGCAGGGAAGTTCAAGAACCTCAGGTTTAGGAGGAACCCAAAGTACAAATTCAAGAGTAACTCCAGTTACAGTGGTTCCAATTTCAGAAACAACAACCGAGGTGGATCATCTTCAGGGTCTTACAGCAAAGGAGGTTATAAGACGGGAATGGTAGATCGCAGTAAGTTCAAGTGCTACAACTTTGATGAACCCGGGCATTTTGCAACAGAATGCCGGAAGCCGAAGCAAGTGAAAGAAATAAAGGAGTCATATGATGAACTCAAGCAGAAATATGATGTACTGGTGAAGAAACATCAGGGCAGAGCTTATAGAGCTGAAGGAAAGAGCTGGGATGATTCAGACAACGATGAAGAAGAGACGTATGGAAATCTTGCTTTAATGGCAGACTCTTCTGAGGCAACACCTCAATCATCGAAGTATCATTTCTTTCCTCCGTTGACATGTCTAATTCTGAATATAAGAAAACTATGGAAGATCTGAGTATAGAAATGTTTAACATTCATACAAGCATGCTACTATCTGAAGAAGAGAATGCTAAACTAGTTCTTAAGAATAAAATGCTAGAAACTAGAAATGAAGAACTAGAGCTTGCTTGAATAAATTTAGAGGCTCTGAAACAGAAGATAAAATACTTGCAGAATAGAGACAAGTGCAACCAGGAAGTGGAAACTGCTCTTAGAAATAAGATTTCTGAGTTAGAGTTTAAACTTCAAACTTATAAGAAATCTGCGAATCTTGCGAAGGAGGTTATAGACAAACAGGTCATAGGTCAAAAAACTGGAATAAAATTTGACTGATAAAAAGGCAGGAAAAATGCATGTAGAATCAATTGCTGAGGAAAGTCCTATGAAGCAAGACATTCCACATGTATTAAAGAATGTAGCTAAGCTCCTATATAAGAAGTTCGTCATTGATCCCTTAAATGAAGAAGAGATCTGAATAAAAGAAGAACTTCTTGCTAAGGAGAAAAAGAAAAAGGTAGAAGATAAGAAATAGTTACCTAAGAAATCTGTTAAAATTGAAGAACCTAAGAAATAGGTTAAAATTGATTTAGGCAACAAAACTGAAAACAAGAAAGCGAATAGAAACGGCAAGATAGGTCTTAACAAGAAAAATGATTATGCATATTCTTCTAATGCTGCTACGAAAGTTTGTAACAACTGCAATTCTACTGGTCATCTTACGCATGCATGCAATAAGATAAAAGTAGTAAAACAGAAACTCCTAGTATGCCTGCCATGTCTATTCCTCATCAACCATGCGGTAAAGTAGGATGCATGCCATGTGTTTTCAGTATCATGTCTGCATACATTAACTTAATGAATACATCATCAAGTACTTGCATGAATACAGATGTGAACATGCCTAGAAAGCATATTAGGGCAAAGACCGCTAGTCCTCCTAATTCTAGGAAGGAAGCCCTTGTCCCTAAGCCCAAAGACACCCCTGTCAAGGCTAAACCAAAGGGCAAGGGCGCAGTCGATGAGAAAGACAAGGACCAGAAAACTTCTGTAGCTAAATCTGTTTACTTATCTAAGCCTCTTGGACCCAATCAAATTTGGGTGCCAAAGAAAAAGTAATCAATCTGTGGTTGCAGGGAATAGCAAAGAACAAGCGTGTCATGTGGATGCTTGACAACGGCTGTTCAAGGCATGTGACTGGTGATAAAGCTCTGTTATCAGATATGATTGAGAAAGCTGGCCCGATAGTGATCTTTGGAGATAACAGCAAGGGATTCACAACGGGATATGGCAATCTGGAAATTGAAAATGTTATCATAGAAAATATCTCTCTTGTGGATGGATTAAAGCACAACCTTCTAAGTATCAGTCAGTTTACTAACAAGGGATACAAAGTATTTTTTGAGAAAGAAAGATGTGCTATCCAAAACATGAAAGTTGCGAAGCTTGCTCTTCAAGGAGTGAGAAAGGGGAATCTCTTTGTAGATGACTTATTCTCTGCAAGTAAAGGTGAAGTTCAATGTTTTTATAGCAAAGCTTCAACAGAGGATAGTTGGTTGTGGCATAAGAAACTTTCACACCTAAGCTTCAAGGAAATGAATTCTTTAATCAAGAGGGAATTGGTTAGAGGTTTATCTGAGATGGAATTCTGTCAAGGAAGTCAAAGAAAGAATCTCATCGAAGCAAAGACTCATCAGACATTACTGAACCACTGCAACTTCTGCATATGGATTTATTTGGTCCAGTCAACGTCATGTCGATGTCAAGGAAGAGATATGCACTGGTAATTGTAGATGACTACTCTAAGTACACGTGGGTGTTGTTTCTAGCCTCAAAGGATGAAGCCCCTCAAACAATCATTGATCACATAAAGAAGATAGAGTTAGAAATTGGTTTGCCTGTCAGGAAAATAAGGTCTGACAATGGAACAAAATTCAGAAATGTAACTCTGAATGAATTCTGTGTTGAGAAAGGGATTTCAAGAAAATATTTAGCGCCCAGAACTCCATAGCAAAATGGAGTAGTAGAAAGGAAGAACAGAACTTTAGTTGAAGCAGCAAGAACAATGCTGAATGAAGCTAAGTTACCTCTATACTTTTGGGCTGAAGTAGTCAACACAGCTTGATACACTCAGAATCGTACCCTGATCAACAAAGAACATGACAAGACTCCGTACAAGATAATGGCAAACAAGAAACCAACACTGAAATACTTTCATTTATTTGGAGCAAAGTGCTTTGTATTGAAAGATGATGAGCATCTAGGAAAATTTGAATCTAAGGCTCATGAAGGCATATTTCTTGGCTACTCTCTGGAATCTAAGGCATACAGGGTTTATGTGATTGAACACAAGAAGGTCATTGAAAGCATGAATGTCACTTTCAATGATCTCAACCTCCCAAGTCTACAAAGAACACACGACACTGAAACTCTGCAGTTTGAAAATATGAACTCAGATAGAAGTGAAATAGAACCTGAAGCTGCAATAGAAAATCAGGCACCAAATGAGAATAACAACAATGTTGATTCTGACCCTAGTAGTGGAAACAGTGGAAGATTCAAAGAAACTACTTGCTGTGGCAGAAAATTTCATTCTCATCCAAGCAGCAGCTCAGGGGGAGCAACTGAAGGGTCCACTAGCAGGACCCAGCACTTCAATGATAATCAAGCTGAATCTTCAATGGCAAATCTACCTAGACATAGGGTGTGGAGTAGAGATCACCCCTTTGAGTTGATTCATAAAGATCCAGATGCTGGAGTTCAAATTAGACGTGCTTCTAAAAATGAATGTTTATTCTCTGATTTTCTCTCTGAGATAGAGCCAAAGAAAATGGAAGAAGCACTAGAAGATCCAGATTGGGTCATTGCTATGCAAGAAGAACTCAATCAATTCAACAGACAAAAAGTCTGGAAGCTAGTACCCAGGCCAAAGAACAAGTCTATTATTGGCACAAAGTGGGTATTTAGAAATAAACTGGATGAAGATGGCATTGTTACGAGGAACAAAGCCAGACTGGTTGCTAAAGGTTATTCCCAGGAAGAAGGAATAGATTATGATGAAAAATATGCACCAGTGGCAAAACTTGAAGCTATTAGGATGTTTCTGGCATTCGCAGCACACTCCAATTTTAAACTATTTCAAATGGATGTGAAGAGTGCATTCCTGAATGGAGAGCTTGAAGAAGAAGTGTATGTGGAACAACCCCCAGGGTTTGAAGGTCCAGAATTTGCAGATTTTGTATACTTTCTCTTCAAAGCACTCTATGGCTTAAAACAAACACCTCGGACATGGTATGACACTCTATCTATATTTTTACTTGAAAATGGTTTCAATAGAGGTGTCATAGATAAGACTCTGTTTCACAAAATGCATAAAAATGACATGATATTAGTACAAGTATATGTGGATGACATTATATTTGGTTCTACTAACGATCAGTTGTGTAGTAGATTTGCTAAGCTAATGAAGAGTAGGTATGAAATGAGCATGATGGGTGAGCTGGATTACTTCCTTGGACTTCAAGTAAGCCAAAGGAAAGATGGAATCTTCATTTGCCAAACCAAGTACATCAAAGATCTTTTGAAGAAATATGGTCTTGAAGACGCATCAACAGCCAAAACCCCAATGGCAACTTTCACTAAGCTTGATAAAGATGAGCCTGGTAAGAAGGTAGACATCACAAGCTACAGAGGTATGATCGGCTCATTACTGTACTTAACTGCAAGTAGACCAGATATTATGTTTGCTACATGCTTGTATGCTAGGTTTCAATCAGATCCTAAGGAATCACATCTTATAGCTGTTAAACCTATTTTTAGGTATCTTAAGGGAAGTCCAAATCTTGGAATTTGGTACCCTAAAGATACAAGTTTTGACTTAGTTGGCTATACAGATTGTGATTATGCAGGTTGTAGGATTGATAGAAAGAGTACATCAGGGAGTTGTCAATTCATTGGTAGAAGATTGGTGTCCTGGTATAGCAAGAAGCACCACTCAGTCGCAATGTCAACATCTGAAGCTGAATATGTTACTGCTGAAAGTTGCTTTGCACAAATACTATGGATAAGAAACCAACTTCAAGACTACGGACTGCTGCTGAACAAAATTCCAATATTCTGTGATAACACAAGTGCCATATCCATCACAAACAATCCTGTTCAACATTCAAGGACCAAGTACATTGATATCAGGTATCATTTCATTAGAGAGCATATCATTAGTGGTACTGTAGAATTACACTTTGTACCTACAGAACAGTAAATTGCAGATATTTTCACTAAACCACTGGATGAAGTCACCTTCACTAGACTGGTTTGTGAACTTGGGATGTTAAATGTTTAGATCTTATCTGAAATTTGGTATAAATGAGTTCACAAATATTTAATCTTCAATATTAAAAGAATTTGTGAATTTATTTGAACATCCAGTAAATAAACTTCTAGCATCTTAATTGATAATTAATTAATTGCCCAAATTACATCTTGATATATTAATTTGGTAATTAATTAAGTGTGAATTAAAATTATTTGAATACTTGCATCTATTTTAATAGATTTTGAGTATTTATTTAATCATATTTTTTTTAAGTTATGAAAATAGCAATTAAAGGAAATATTTGCTTCATAATTTAAATTTATTAATAAAAAATAAGAAGCATAATTATTTAAATATTTTATTTGATTAATATCAGTCAATGATATTTTAATTAAATAATTTATTATAATAATTATGATATTATCAATTTGGTAATATTTTATTTAGAATTTATTCTAAATAAGATCTTATTTGGTTATTTATTCGAATGTTACCAATTGATAATATAGTATATTTTGATCAAGTACAAAATATACAGGGTTAGTAAAATCGACACTTAAGTAATTTCTAGCTTATTCAAGTGTGTCGATTTTTTTTTGTGTTCACTTTTTCGACACTCAAGTTCGAACTTAAAATAATTGTTCTAGGTGTCGAAATTTAGTAGCCTATGTTGACTTAGTCAACACAGGGGACAAGAATCGGCGGGTAGTTACTTAAAAGTTTTTTGTTGTTGTCGATATTTGCTTTTCTGTGTCGAGTTTCACGTTTTACTATAACGAACTAGAATTTTGGCCATGTAATTCTAGTTGTCGAGTTTTGTAATAAAATAGAGGGCAGTATAGTAATTTCCTCTATGTGCCAATTTTTTTAATGTAGGATACATGTTAGTTTATCTTTCTTTCCTCATTGTCACAGTCGATACATACACACACACACCATTGCTATTTTTCTTCGACAAAAAGTCGACACCCCCCTTCGAAACATCAATTTTACTCATTCATTTTACAAACTAAGACCGGTTCTGTGATTATTTTTCAAAGATCTATAACATATTTAAAAATCACTTCATTTGGTATAGTTTCTTTGAAAGACCCATTTCGAGTTATTCATTCGATTAATCCCAGATCTAT
Source organism: Oenanthe javanica (assembly GCA_008931105.1). Taxonomy (NCBI): domain Eukaryota; kingdom Viridiplantae; phylum Streptophyta; class Magnoliopsida; order Apiales; family Apiaceae; genus Oenanthe; species Oenanthe javanica. Next base: position 21,840 of record QRFB01000794.1, read on the forward strand.
TTATTTTTAGGTGATTAAAAATTGATTAAAATTAAAATTATGTAGCAAATCACTTCTAGTACTCAATATTTTTCTTTCATAATTTTTGGAAGTGATTTGAATTTGAGTTAATTTTACTCGAATTAAATTGATATTTTTTTAATTATTAAAACTGGTGTTGCAAAATATTTGTCTTAATTAATCAATAAATTATCTGCTCATTTTTAATTAATTAAAAATGGTTGGAAAATTTATTATACTTAAAACAAATAGTGCACTCACAATAGAATCGGAGTCTGTTGCTAAACCATATAGCAATTGGATTCAATTTTTACGTGAACATTCAAATGTACGACATGCTTTAACTGCAAGCCCAGAATTAAATCTTGATGCTCTGCTTGTATGTTATTGTTCAGTTGTCGATACATCAGATGCAAACAATTTGGCTTTTACTTTTTCATTAGAAACTAGAGATGTTCGGGTAACGGATCATGACTTAAATCGTATTTTACAGTTGAACACTAAAAATTTTGATCCTTTACCTGATGATGATGAACGTGCCAACTTCTTCAATTCCATCATACATAAAGGACCATTGAACTTAACAGTAATTTACAAACATAATCTTCCTCGTGAATGGAACTTTTTCTTTCATATAGTTAACCATGTTTCTGCAAAGAGGAAAAGTGGGTGGAGTGGTATTCCCAAAATGACTCAATATATTGGGTATGCCATCTCTAACAATCTCAATATAAATTACGGAAAACTATTAATGAAAAGCATTCTTCAGGCCATGGGATCTAGTGCAAAAAGGGACATCAACCGAGTGAATGTTGAATGTTTTTATCCTAGATTTCTTCAATTAGTGCTCAACGATCTATTATCTAATGACGAAATGCTTGCTTTCTCTGCAAGTCAGTTCGAACAATGTACTACAATTTGTGGTAGTGTCGTTGCACTAATACTAAACAAGGGTGATTACCCAAATGGGAATGTAGCACGACTAACAAAATATATGGAAAGTGTTATGCTTTCTGTAGCAGGTGAACAACAAGAAGAGGTTCATGAACTCGAAGATTCAATAAATGAGGACTCTGAAGCTGAACCTAAGCCTAAAAATGGAGAAGAAGAAGAAGAAGAGGTACAATTGGAAAATGAGCCAGTTGCAAGTGATACAGAAATGGCTGATGAAGTTGGGACTGAAAACGATGCAGAATCTTATCACCCTGGTACACCAAGGGAAAGTCCTGGTACAGGTAATCTTCATGAATTTGATCTCTCACTAGTACTTAGTGAAGATTATCTTGCTATGTTGGACAACTCATAACCAACTCTGAACACACACTCACCAATGTCCCTAGTGGCTATAGAACATGACATTGAGCCTGAAAACCGAAAGGTTCTAACCCCTGTCATAGAACATCAAACACCTATCTCAACTCCTTCCGTCATTTTTGTTGAAACCCTAAGGGAAGATGAGGGAGTTAGTGCCTCTAGTGCACCAAATAAGGTGGACGTTGAAACCACTGAAGTAGCTCTGCCTCCTAGCAAAAGAAGGAGAATATATTTTGAACAAGAGGCAACTGCTAGCCAAAACCCCGATTCACCTGAGCCTTCAAATGTACAAAGGATGGAGCAATTAAATGCACAAATCCGTTTCTCTTTGTTTGGAAATGAAAATGAATTGACGGTTACACCAGCTACTTCAGTAGCAGAGCCTTCACAGGTAGATCCTATGTTAGGCAGGCCTTCATAGGCTTCGAGGGGAATCACGAACTCTTATTTGCCACGCATTACATTGTTCGAGGTGGTGACCCCTGGATAGAACATTAATATCTCCGTTATCGGAGGTTCTCCCATCCAATTATGGAATAGGTGAGAGGCAGCTCCTCCATAGAGGGAGCGAGGGTTCCATTCAAGGAACAGCTACACAAGTAGCAGAGCCTACTCAGGTTGAGCCTGAGCAGGACATGCCTTCACAGGCTTTAGCTGGCACCACAGATACTCAACTGCCAATCACTACAGTATCTAAAGTGGTGACCACACTGGAACCAACACTTTCAGTTCCTGAAAAAGGAGGTATCCCTGCCATTTATGGTCAAGAGGAGAGGTAACCCTTCCATAGAAGGAAGATGGGTTCCCATAATTTAATTTCTAGGGACAACCCATCTCTCAGAGATGAGGCTCCACTCGGCGATGAAGTAATTACTGAGCCTTTTGATGAGATAGTTCTTTGGCATGAAAGAGTTCCAAATCCTTCTAAAGGTAATTCTCCACTTGGTAATGATTCTTCGGAAGAACCAGGTGCGAGGAATTCCCCAGATTCTGAACAAACTCAGTACGATCAAGCAATACCTCAAAGAATTATCAATCTCGAAGCACAATTTGGACTCTTCAAATATTCTATGTCCAAAATTGTGAAAGGTCAAGAAAAGCTACGGCAGGACAAAAAAGAAATCAAAATTTTACTCAAAGAGCTGTTAGTACAGAGATCAACTTCCTTACCTCTTCAATCAACCCCAGCTCCTGAGGATAACACAACTAAGGGGGAGAAAGAAGGACAATGACAAGAAAAAGAAAAAGGTACTTCTGTCAAAAGAAAAGGAAAGGAAAAAGATGATGGTTCTTCTGAACAAACAAAAGAAAAAGATCATGCATATGGTGAGGGGAGGAGTTAGAAGAAGGAGAAATTCTAAATGATGACCCGTTCTATGAAATGGATTCATATGTTAATGAAGTTGTATATCCCAGAACCTTCTTTGATTATATTGACAAGCACAAGCTCAAGAAAGTTAAGGAGGATGATTTCAAGACATATGAAGACCTTTATCCAATTGATGAGCAAATTAGGCAATAAAACTGGGCAACATATCAGAAAAAGAAGAAGAAGCTCTTTACTTCAAAAACAGGAGTAAAGTGGGAAACAACAAGAGCAAACTTAAGAAGGCCCGACACTGGTGCCTTGATCAATAATGATGAAGAAGTTCTTAGGCTGTTTCAAATCTTCAGAAGAAGAAATAGGAGTGTGAACAACTACTACTTTGAGTTGAAAAGTGAAATATCTTATCTGGTAGTTTCTTTGGCACCGGAATCAGAAGGTTGGAGATTGACCTTGCCTTTCAACAATTATGGGATAAAGACCATATCAAGTGAATTTCTGAAGAATAGGTCTTTAACTGAGTTGTTTGCACTTAAACAGAAGATCAGAATCCATGAATCCTCTGAAAATGAATTAATGGCATAATTGATTGAAAATCTTATGGAAAAAGTAGAGCCAGAGATTTAACAAGATCCATATCAAGTCAGGTATTTCGAAGATAGATTTCTTTAGATGCTGAGTCTGGATCATGAAGCATTGCCATACTACTCACTCAGACGATTGAAGTTTGTTGAGGGCTTGCTCAGAGGAAAAGGGTTCAGGAATCCTGAGAAGTGGAAAGCGGCAGAAAAAATATTTGCCTACAGGTTAAACATCTCAGAAGCTTTGGGAAGAGATATCCAAAAGATAAAAAAGATTTGATCCATCTAAAGGAACTCAACCTAGAGAACCATTCAGAGCTGATCCGGGTGATGAACACATGTTTGATTTATCAAGAGAAGTGCCAGAAACAGATCCCAGTTTTGAAACAATAGAAGCAAAAGAACCAATGGTCATCACCAATCCACTAAGAGTGATCTACTCAAACAGAAATGAGAAAGAATATTTGCCTACAGGTTAAACATCTCAGAAGCTTTGAGAAGAGATATCCAGAAGATAAAAAAGATTTGATCCATCTAAAGGAACTCAACCTAGAGAACCATTCAGAGCTGATCCGGGTGATGAACACATGTTTGATTTATCAAGAGAAGTGCCAGAAACAGATCCCAGTTTTGAAACAATAGAAGCAAAAGAACCAATGGTCATCACCAATCCACTAAGAGTGATCTACTCAAACAAAAATGAAAGTGAAAGACAAATTGAAATGAGTAGAATCAGAAATAAAAATTCAAAAGTGATTGGAAGAATATTGGAAAAGCAAAGGAACTCCACAATTCCTGATGACAAGATCATGCTACGAGAAGTAGAAGAAGCCTATTTGGACAAAGTGCTAAGAGAAGATCAGATGATTACGAATCGGGTGGATGTTAATCCAAAGAAGGTTATAGTGCAAGGGTGGACTCATCAAATAAGCTTTAAATTCAGTGAATTGAAAAGATTCAGGAGTATGCCACTGCTACAACTAATCTTTGATCAACTTCAATATCCAAGACCAAGAAATATTCTAGAATGGGAGGCTCACGACATTGTCAGAAGGAGAATAGAAAAGGTCCAAGAATGAAGAATCAAATAGAATTAATAGTTCAGTCTAGAGGAACAAAATCATTCTTGTAACTTCGATGTAATGAAATCTGGAAGTGTAATATTTAATCCAGAAGCAATTAATGTTATTTACAGTCTTTCCGCACTTTACTTTTTCTTGTATTATTAGTTGAGTTATCCTCTTTTCTTTAGAATTTGTTTGTCGAACTCTATCAATGAAATAGGGGGAGATTGTAAGGCATAATGTAACATTCAATGTAATCAAGGATCTGTAACTCAACTAAAAGTAAAGGACTGGTAAATAATATTATTTATGTAATCACAGGAATCTACAATGAAGATCAGGCAGCTATATGTATCAGGGTATTTGATGGAATATTGAAGATCACTAACAGAAGTTCATTACTATGTTCAAGCGTCAGTGAAAGAATAAGTTACTCAGTGTTTCAGCAGGTATTAAGATTCAAGTAGTCAGTGCAAGAATATTTCAGTGAAATCAAGAAGCAATAAAGGAATACAGCATTCATGTCAATTATTTTGATTGAGAATATGAAGATCAATACAGTGTTAGTCACTTGTGAACCAGACCAGTGCACTAAGTGTCAGCACAAAGTATTTGATTAACATGTTCATTGTAAAAGAAGAATTGACAGAAGCCAAGGAAGCAAAGTTATTCTCCAAGTCATTGTTTGAGGTGAAGAAATTGACACCTAGATATTCAAGGTGAAGAAATTCGACACCAAGGCAATTCATGGAAAAGAAAATCAACACCTATCCTTGAAATGACCAAAAGAATGTAAGTGGTACTTCACTGTGTCAAGAATTCGACACATAGAAATGAAGCACTTGAAATTCGACACCTAGGTTGTTGAAGTGTTAAAGCATACATGGTTAAGAAAATTCGACACCTAGATTTACATGGGAGTAGAAATCGACACTCACTTGTTTTGTGACCAAGGGAAGAATGCAGCATGAGGAATTCGACTCCTAGATAATTTTCTAAGGTCAAGTACATGGAGGAAATATTTGACACCTAGAAAATATCCACGGATTAATCCAAGTCAACTCAAGTCAACATACAAGGGGAAAAGAATTCGACACTCAATTGTATTTCACTTTATTGTAAAGTCTACATATAAATAAAATGTATTTTCATTTTGAGATAATAATGAAAAATACAACACACAAAAATAGATACAGCTGAGAGAGAGATAGTGAGAATATCAAAAGCCATTAAAGCTTGTATTTATTGTTGTTGTTAGATTCATTTACAGCTCATACTTTTGTGTGAGAAGTGTAGCACCTTGGGATTATATAATATAAAGTATATTCCCAAAGATTGTTCTTGTTGTTGTGTTTCACTACTGTCATATTTATTGCTCAACCAAAACATATCTGTGAACACGAACTATTTTGAAAAACTACCACATCATATTCAACCCCCCTTCTATGATGATTTTGGACCTAACATACCCCCTGAACCCTAAGATATTTCCGTTCTTCGACTTTAGTTCAGAAACTTTCACTTTTCGTACCAAGGATGTAATACTTTGCACCTTGCACCCTTTGAGTTGTTTAGCTATTTGGCTGTAGCCTCTACAAATCACTTTTCGTACCTTAACATATAACCTTTCTTTCCAAGTACGTTCTTCAACTTAACAATTCTTCTATAGTTAATACTTAGATTCCTTTCACAACCTGTTGACGCCTAGTGCTACTGATCTGGTTCACAGACGATTACTTTGATCCAGGTCTTCGTATTATAGCCTTACGTACATTGTTAAGTTTGCAGCAACTTCATTGCTTTGAACAATGACTGTCAATAAATATAGTACTTTCACTGAAATCTTTTCTTATACTTAGACAACGTCTCCAATACTACCACAATCTTGAATACTTCATTCTTTGTTCTTCACCGACGCTTGAACATATAATTGAACCTCTTTTAGTGAGTATAGCTTCAAGACTGCAGCTGTCTTCTTTAACCTTTGTCTTTACCTTGTCTTCAATCCTTCTAGATTCTTATGCTTCGAACACTGTCTATCTTCAATCAATGCCTTTACACCGAAATCTTCTAGTGGAACTTCTATACTAAATCTTCAACACTTCTGAAACCCTGAAAGTCTTTACACATTATTCTTCACCGAGGCTTGAACATATTAATGAACTTTTTTCAGTGACCTTAGTAGACTTCAAAACTTCTTCTAATGTCTTGATTCACTGTATCTGCCTTATCTTCATTTCTTCCTGATTTCTGTGTAGGCGTAATATTATTTACTTGTCATGTTCTAGTGTTGAGTTATCACGATTACTATTCATACAGCTTCGTAATCTCACCAACAACTTATTATGCTGAAGCTTCCATTATGATGCCAAAGAATATCTTTTACAAAGATAAATAAAGAAAAACTGCCACTATTTCCATTAAAAATAAATACATTACATATAGACACTAGGAGGTTTATAGGTTCCACCCCCCGAGTGTAGAATAACATTGCAAAATGAAGCTTGAAAATGCAAAGGCATAAGCTTAGTTTTATTTTCCTAGCTTGAAAAAGGCTTACTTTTCCTACTTAGATAAAGAGAAAGAAATTACTGGTAGTAATTCTTGAGGTTCTCGGCATTCCAAGCCCTTGGGAGGAGCTTCCCCTCGAGATTCTCGAGATAATAGGTACATTCCCACAATGCTGATCGTATCTTGTATGGACCTTCCCATTTTACCTCAAATGCTCCATGGCCCGGAACCTTCATATTGGGCATCATTTGCCTCAACACCAGGTCCCCAACTTTAAGTGGTCGAGGTTCCACCTTGTCATCGTAATACCTTCTGGTCCTTTGTTGGTAGGCAGTCACCTTCAGCTGTGAAGATGCCCTCATTTCTTCCACTAGGTCTAGATACAAATGATGATTGACTTCATTATTTTCAAGCTGGTAGTTATCCCTCCTGAAGGAATCTACCCCAATTTCAACAGGTACCATGGCTTCACAGCCATAGGTGAGGGAAAATGGGGACTCCCCTGTGGTTGATCGATGTGTTATATTATATGACCACAATACCATTGGGAGCTCCTTTGGCCAGCTTCCCTTACTTTCCTCCAACTTTGCCTTCAAAGTATGCTTGATTATTTTATTCACAACTTTTATTTGGCCATTTCTTTGAGGATGGTAGACAGCTGAAAAGCTTTTCTTTATTCTCAAATCATCACACAACTTTTTCATTTCCTTGTTGTCAAATTTTTTTCCATTATCAGAAATTAATTTGTATGGAACTCCATACCTGCAAATGATTACAAATTCCCTTAGCTTCCCAGCAGTAATGGTGGCTAGAGGTTCAACTTCTGCCCATTTTGTGAAATAATCCACAGCTACCACATCATACTTCACACTTCCTTTTCCTTTTGGTAGCTCTCCAATTAGGCCAATACCCCAAATAGCAAATGGCCAAGGACTAACCAAGGGTTTAAGAGGTGCCACTGGCCTGCTGTTGAAATTTTCATATCTTTGGCAATGATCACATGACTTGACAAACTTGTGGGCATCTGATTTTAAAGTGGGCCCATAGTACCCTTGCCTTAGGACCTTATGGGCAAGAGAGGTTTCCCCGAGTGATTTCCACAAATACCCTCATGCACCTCTCTCAAGATGTATTCACAAATGTTTCCAGCTATTCATTTGAGTAGTGAGTGATTAAAACCTCTTTTATAGAGGTACCCATCATATATAACATATCTAGCTAACTAGTACTTGATTCTCCTAGCTTCATCTTTATTTTCAGGAAGCTCCCCTTAGTGATGTAAGCTCTGATGGAATCTGTCCACAGCTTCTCCTCTGGAACCTCAATCTCCATTACTTCTTTTTGTGGGATGCTTGGTTGAGATTGTACCTCAAGGGGAATGACTCCCAACAAAGTTGTAGACCTTTCAGACCCCAGTTTTGCTAAGGCATCTATATTGGCATTTTCTGCTGTTAAAATTTATTCGAGTTTTACTTCTCGGAACCTTCTCATCAGGTCCTGGGCATACCTCATATAGAGGTCTATTCTGGGACGTCTAGCTTGATAGTAACCCCTGATATGTCATACTACCAACATTGAGGTTTTCCACCTTCATTTCAAGGGTCAGCTTCAAGCCTGCAATCAAAGCTTCATATTCTGCATCATTATTGGTAGCTCGGAATGAAAAGTGAATGGAGCTTTGGAGGCGGTACCCGTTAGGGCTAATGAGCTCAATTCCAGCTCTTGCTCCACTATTGTTTATGACCCCATCCACATACAGGTTCCACCAAGGTGCATAATTCTCCTCAGGTACCACTAAGTTACTAGGTTCAAGTACTGGATGCATGGCTTCCACTTATGTTTCTGATGGGAATTCCAGTATAAAATCAGCTAGAACCTGACCTTTAATTGTTGTCCTCGGCTTATGATCAATATCAAATTGCCCTAATTCTATTGCCCATTTCATGAGCCTTTCAGAAACTTCCGGCTTATGTAACACCAGTCTAAAAGGATACGAGGACCTTAGTTCCACTTTGTGGGCCTGAAAATATGGCCTGAGCTTCCTGGATGCCACAATCAATGCATATACCAGGTTCTCCATGCTTGGGTACCTGGTTTCTGCATCCAAGAGCCTTTTACTTATATAATATATTGGGCATTGTACCCGTTCCTCTTCCCTTATCAGGACAACACTGATAGAATATTCAGAAATAGCTGGGTACAGTATTAGAACCTCCCCCTACAATGGGGGACTGCCTAACTGTTCTTTGAGCTTCTGAAAAGAATATTCACACTCCTATATCCATTGAAACTCCTTTCCCTTCTTGATAGCTTTAAAAAACGCCTTGCACTTATCTGAGTTGCTAGAGACAAACCTGTTGAGAGCTGCCACTCTCTCTACCAAACATTGTACCTCTTTGACATTTCTTGGGGATCTCATTTCCACCAAAGCTTTTATTTTTGCAGGGTTTGCCTCAATTCCTCGGTGATTCACAATGAAGCCTAGAAACTTTCTAGATCCCACCCCAAACACATATTGTTATGGATTGAGCTTCATCCGGTACCTCATCAATATATCAAACATTTCTTTAAGGTGCTTTAAATGGTTAGTAGCTTCCTTAGACGACCACGTAAACCTCCATTGTTTTGCCAATCTTTTCATAAAACATCATATTCACTAACCTCTGGTAGGGAGCTCCTACATTAAGTAATCCAAAAGGCATTCCTACATAGCAATATAAGCCTCTATCTTTGATGAAAGAGGTATGCTCCTGGTCAGGTTCGTACATGGGAATCTGATTATAACTTGAATAAGCATCCATAAAGCTGAGCAAGGCATGTCCAACTGTGGCATTTACTAGCTAGAAAATCCTTGGAAGAGGGAAGCTGTCCTTGGGACATGCTTTGTTTAGGTCTGTGAAATCCACACAAGTCCCCCATTTCCAATTACGTTTTTTAACCAATACAGGGTTAGCCAACCATGTGGGGTAGAATGACTCTTTGACCAAACCAATTTTAAGCAGCCGATCCACCTACTCCTTTAAAGCAAAAGCTCTTTCTCCACTTACAGCCCTTCTTTTTTTGTCTCACCCTTTTCTTTTCAGGGTCAATATTAAGATGGTGACACATCACTTTGGGGTCCACTCCAATCATGTCTGAATGGCACCAAGCAAAAACATCTAGGTTCTACTTCAGGAACCTGACTAGCATCTCCTTTATTCCAGGTTCAAATGCTTCCCAATAGTTAGCACTTTCGAGATATCATTGTCATTCATTACTACAACAACTATGTCACCATCTAGTCTTGCCTTCTCAGTGGTTTCAGGCATTCTTGAGTCCTGTTAGGTCCAAAATCATCATAGAAGGGGGGGTTGAATATGATATGGTAGATTTTTTATTTAATTGCGGATTAAATGTTTGTGTTCTTGAGATATAAAAATGGCAGTTAATGAAACACAACGATTCGGGGAAATAATAATGTATTATTAAATCCCTGAGGTGCTACACTTCTAATCAAATGATTAGCTTCTATGTGTTCAATCAAAATTACAACAAAAAATACAGTTGGGTGATATTAATGTCAAACTTTAATGGTGCTCCCGTCTGTATGTCTTTTGTTGAAGATGAATGAATTACTTTCTGTCCATTTTGATTTAACCCATATATAATTTATAGACTTTTTGGAAAATTGAATTCCACAATTGTTCAAGTCCTTTGTTGCGCCTGTAGAGTGAGAATGGTGTGTAGGCACCACTTGGATGTTTGTTGCGCCTTATGAGCTTTTGTTGCGCCTTGTAATCTTTGTTGCGCCTCTATAGAACTTTTGTTGCACCTGCACTCTCAATCCCTTGTGCAGACACCACAAACTACTTGAGAACATTCCCATGTGTTTTGTTGCGCCTGTGAGAGCTTTTGTTATGCCTACACATGGTTTGCAGTGTGTAGGCGCCATTAACATTCCTCTTTACTTTATGGCGCCATTAACATGTTTTGTTGCACCTGCACACCCATTCCCTTGTGCAGGCGCCACAAACCTTCACTTTGCCTTGCCTTAGTTTCTAACTTGGTTTGTTGTGCCTTTACAAAGTTAGTGGCGCCTCTAGAGTGCTTTAAGAGTGTAGGAGCCACCAAATGCACTATTATTTGCCTTTACATATTTCTTGAAGTACTTGAAGTAATTACTACTTATTTTTCACTTTTCTGGCTTGATCAACTGACTTTCTCCTAATTAATCAGGACAATTCTTTTCTTATTGTGCTGACGCTTAGTGCACTGGTCTGGTTCACAAACGACTAACACTGAATTAAATTCCTTTGACTTCTGATCTGTTTCAGCTGATTAACTTTGGACTATTTCATTGCTTCTGATCACTGAAACCCTTTGACAACTATACTTAAATCATTGCACTGTCTTTAGTCTGAAATCTACTGAACACTTATTTGTTGCTGAGGCCTGAACATAGTAATGAACTTCTCTCGCTGTCGTTCAGTAAACTTTACTTCTTGAGTGCTATGCAGTGATGTATGTATGATTTCTGTTTGCATGTCCTTCTGGATTCCTGTGCTGCATAGTAGTATTATTTATATGTCTTTGTTTCTTAGTTGAGGTATCGTTATCAATATTACATACTACGTTACATTTTGCTTTACAATCTCCCCCTATTTATTTGTTAGAGTTCGACAAGCAAATCCTGTGAGAGGATAACTCAACTGATACTTACAAGAAAAAGTAAAGTGCAGAAAGACAGTAAATAATATTAAATACATTCTGGATTAGATTTTACATTTCCA